>CM044010.1:43603233-43786874 GCA_024085815.1 Flaveria linearis | reverse complement strand
ATAATGATAATAATAATAATATTAATATTAATAATATTAGTAACGGAAATTATAATAATAATAATAATAATAATAATAATAATAATAATAATAATAATAATAATAATATTACAAAAAAAAACAAGAGGTCACGTGGAGGGCAAACCGTGACCTCTTGAGATATTTTTTGAATCTGACTTCTCCTCGATTAGTGCACCTGCCACTCGAGTACCGTCTGTGTAAGAGGTCACGTGGAGGCCAAACCGTGACCTCTTCTGCCTAAGATCTCACGTGGAGGCCAACCGTGACCTCGAAGGTACTGGTGTCTTCTTCAACCGTTCGACACCCATTTCCACACACAACCACAAACACAACCACAAACCCACAACCACAAACACAACCACCGCCGCTCACACCACCACCACAACCACCGCCGGTCACAACCACCGCCGCTCACCACCACCGCCGCTCAACCGTTCGAGGCCAAAACCGTCACCGCGAGCCCTCCCCGTGACACATTCATCTTCCACCACCAACCACCGCCGCTCACCACCGCCGCCGCTCACCACCACTGCCGCTCACCCATCGCCGCTGACCTCCATCGCCACTGACCACCATCGCCGCTCACCACCACCACCACCGGTCACCACAACCGCCGCTGCACACCACCACCGCCGCTGCACCACCACGTTTTCGGTACGTAATTTACAGGTTTAAACCATAGATTTGATAGTTTTTCTCAAATAGATTTGATAGTTTTTTCCAAATAGATTTGATAGGTTTTCACAAATAGATTTGATAGGTTTTCACAATAGATTTGATAGGTTTTCCCGAATAAATTTGATAGGTTTTCACAATAGATTTGATAGGTTTTCACAAATAGATTTGATAGGTTTCCCAATAGATTTGATAGGTTTTACCAAATAGATTAGAAATAATAATAATATATAATAATAATAGTTTATAATAGTAATAGTATAATAGAAATTAATAATATTAGTAATAATATTAATAATAATATATAATAATAATAATAATAATATATAATAATAATATTAATAATAATAATAGTAATAATAATAGTATATATAATAATAATAATAATAATATAATAATATTAGTATTAGTAATAATATCAATAATAATAATATTAGTATAATAATAATAATAATATATTTTGTATAATAATTTAATAATAATAATATTAATAATAATATTAATAGTAATAATAATAGTAATAATAATAATAATAATAATAATAATAATAATAATATTAGTAATAATATTAATATTAATAATAATAATAATAATAATATTAGTATAATAATAATAATAATAATAATAATAACCGTCAACCATTAATTTTATAACATTGTAAATAATGATAAATACGTCTTTTTTCGCAGATATGGATGCCGACGATGCTTTTATCCCCGCATTGATGACTGCCCGACGCTGCAGTTCGAGCAGGGACTACACCGTACGAGCGGTTCAGGACCCTGAGAGCACGTGTGCCAGCACCGGTCGGGCCCGTTGGAGAGCGCGGCCGGTTTTTTGAGATCATCGGCGAGGACGGCCCGTGGGAGCAGCTGTTCGGATGTCCGACGATGCCCATCGAGAGCTCACCGTGGAGTTCTACTGCACATTACGTTCCGTCCACGTGACCAGGGACTTGCGGAGCTGGACGAGGACGACATAGTAGACGGTCGTGAGCCCGCGGAGGTTGCTTTCCCGGTTGTTCGGGTCCTCCACCGCATGTCACTTAGGCGGTTCGCTGTCGTCAGCGGCCTCTACACGCGGAGGAGGAGACCCGACAGCCGATGTACACCACCGCCTTGATCGCGGGCCAAACGACTCCGATCAGGTCTGGTGGCCTGCGATAGGCGACGGACCATACGGCGGTGATACGAGGTCCTCTCATATACGAGACCCTCTGTATAGATACAGTCACCGACTCATCGCAACGTCCGTCGCTGGTCGTGGGGCGGGGACCGACAGGGTCAACGTCGCCGACCTTTTTTTCTTCGGTGTGTACTCACACACCGACACTGCCACCTCGCGCACGCCCTCGCTGATTATTTTGCTAGTTATTATCATCGGCAGTCGCGAGGGGCGTTAGTGGGCGGGAACATCGTTTCCGGATCGCTCGGGGCTTGGGGTACGCACAGGCCATGTCCCAGCTCCCGCTACCCGCGACTCCTGTGCGCGTGGCCGGCCGGAGCACCGCCACTGGGATGAGGATAGTTCGGAGGTTCCCCGACGGCACGTGGCACCTGCTCACCAGATACCAGGAGCTCGTGCCATGGGTGCCCGAGCCGTTGGTGGACCTACCCGAGCTGGCGGGGGCTGAGGTCCACCTTCAGGATGCCCACGAGGCCCTTGGCGGCGGGGAGGATCAGCCCATTCCCCCGCCGCACGACCAGGACCCGCCCCAGCATCCCCAGCGCGTGTACCACGCCGTGTGATTGCCTGCTCATGTTCTTGATATGATTCAGGACACACGAGACAGGGTCGCGAGGCGGAGGATACGACCGCGAGGCTGCATGATACGACCGCGAGGCTGCATGATACCACCGCGAGGCTGGACGATACGACCGCGAGGCTGCATGACATGATGGACTGGGTCATCCAGCACATGGTCGCGGACTATACCGCCTCGGGTACGCCGTTGTTGTCACAGCCACGAGGCGGTTAGACCATGACGGTGCTGGCCCATCTGGCGCGGGCGGGTCTGGCCAGGGCAGCGATCCGGGGATGATGGATTAGATAGATATTTTGTTTGTATTTTATTTCTTTTTGTATGTAAAAAACTCTTTGTATATATATATATATGTGCAGTTTCAGTTATGATGATTTGTATATTTGGTTGTGTTTGTTTGGTTGTGTTTCTTTGTTTTGTTTGCTTTATATTTGCAATGTTGATAATGTTAATTGTATATGTTTGATAACAACTGATTTTTACGATTAGGTTAACTATGTGATAAAATAACAACCAACTTGTTTAAAATTACTTGTAATATGACCATGAATTGAAGCAGATTAGGTTAACCATGTGATAATGTTAATTGTATCTGCGCTGCGTTTTGTCTCCACAAAGATTAAAGTCAACGCGTTCTGAATCAAGATTAAAGATAACAGATTACAAAGACTAATTAAGCAGATTAGAAAAAAAAAAGATGAACTGAATCGCACGTTTGTTAATGATTAAAACCATAAAATAGTGTTTGTTAATGATTTAAAAGTATATAAACCTGAGGATAAATCGGTGCACCACCATATGCAACAGCAACTTTCACACCAGTTTCATAGCAGAATTTCTTAGCTTCTTCAAATATCTAACGAAATAATACAGATCATAAGAACAATAGTTATATTATATATTCACGAAAAGATAGAAATGATGTGACGGTGAAACTAGTAATCGATAATCAATCAAACTCCGATCGAACGGTGTTTCCCGCCTTTTCATTCTCAAGTTTACAGTGATAAAATAACGAAAATAAAAATAAATGTTTAATGCTTAAGGAAGATACACGAAATCAAACTCCGATCGAACGGTGTTTCCCGCCTTTCATTCTCAAGTTTACAGTGATAAAATTACGGAAATAAAATAAATGTTTAATCTTTAAGGAAGACACAAAATAAAAATAAATATTTAATGCTTAAAAGAATAAAAAAATAAAAGCAATATGTCACGGTTTGGCCAAACCGTGACATATAGCCCCCCCTGCGCACAATCAATACCCCCATAATTACATACCCAATCAATACCCCCATAATTACATACCCAATCATTGACCCCAGATCTAATGTCACGGGTAGGGTAAACCGTGACAGCTAGATGTCACACCTGACCTAGCGGTCACGGGGAGACCTAACCGTGACAGCTTGGGTCGGTTTCTCTAGGAAAAGCACAGTGCGCCTAAAATTTCCGCAATCAATACCCCCATAATTACATACCCAATCATTGACCCCAGATCTTACTGTCACGGGTAGGGTAAACCGTGACAGCTAGATGTCACACCTGACCTAGCGGTCACGGGGAGACCTAACCGTGACAGCTTGGGTCGGTTTTCTCCAGGAAAAGCATGGTGCGCCTAAAATTTCCGTTTATTTTATATACTATAAATCATGTATCTCGGTGTCCACAGGATTCCTATAAGATTTTCTATAATGAACACTTAACTTTTGATAATTTACAAAAAGACCCCACTTTTCATATTTCATCATGTATTCTTCTTGTCTCATATTTATTTCAGTTTCTCTCCATTGACTCTAACAGATTATGTCGGTGTGAACAGTGTTCTCTATTTAACTTTTTTTTATTAAATGTGATCATTGACAATTTAATTCTCAAAATCCCAAAAGAATCATAACTACCAATTTATATTATACTAATTAATTATTAAGTTTGTATATATATTAGAGTGGTACATTGTAATTAAATAGTTGTATCTATAATTGATCTAGACTTTATAGTGGTACATTGGGTTTAAATAGTTATACTCATAATTGGTCTAGACTTATTTATTATGTATATTACTATTTATCGATTTATTTACGCAATATGAGTTGTATATAAACATTAATGGGTTGTGCCCGCTTTTATTTTTTCTTTTCTTTAATAATTTTTTAACTTTTAAGTTTTACTTAATATTTTTACATATTTTATAATTTAACATTCGTACATTTTTACTTTCCATTTTGGTTTCATATACCTTTCATCTTTTAGAAAATTTTCATTTTACATTGCGGTTCAAATTTTACGAGTTAACACGCCACAACGTGCGTGTGTGTTTCAACGTGTTTACGACTACCTTTTTCTCATTTAATGGTCCATTTACAATGCGCGAGTCTTAGATCGACTTAGTTATTGTTTTTAATGTTCTACGTTTCACTTGCGGGGTTCAACGTTTTTAAGTTTACTTTTCATTGAGATTTATTTTCCCGTTTTTATAATACAAGTTTTCATTGGTGCTACTAATCATGGTCTTACGCCCCCCCTCAAAGCGAGGGGTGTAATACTAGTTTATATATAAATCACGTATCTAAATCTAAAACATTATAAATTTTAGACAAAATTACAGAAAACATCCTTTAAGTTTATATAAAGTTGCAGGTATCATCCTTTATCTTTAAAAAGTACACTAAACATCCTTTATGTTAACATTTTGTAACAGATTTCGTCCTTACACTAACTGTCGTTAACTTTTTCAGTTAAGTCAAGGGCAATTTAGTCTTTTTACCTCTAAAGGACTATTAGTGTAGCTTTTTTCAAATATAAAGGACGTATCCTATCTCAACTTTACCTTACCCCCCTCCCACCTTCCCTTTTCGCTTCGTATATTCTGCAACTATTTTATCTTTTACTTAATTTATATATTTTTACAATACTACATGTACATATTAATTTTTATATAACATAATATATATTATTTAATTATTTTCATACACATATTATATATAGATATAAATTGTATAATATATATTATTTAATTATTTATATTATTTAAAATACGTGGATGAAAATTATATATATATATATATATATATATATATATATTTATTTTTCTATATAATTTATATTTATATATAAGATGTGGATGATAATAAATAATTAGCTATATGTGCACGAAAATAATTAATATATTTAAGTGCGTATGAATTTATATTTATATATAATACATGAATGAAAACAATAACATATGTTTATTTTCATCAACATATTTTATAAAAAAATTTATATACTTTATTAACTCCAAAACACCGTTGTATTATTTAATCATTTATATAATTCGTATTTATATATAATACGTGGATGAAAATAATTAAATAATATACATTATGTTATATAATAATTAAAAGGTACATGTATTGTAAAAATACATGAATTAAGTAAAAGATAAAATAATTGCAGAAAACGTCCTTTATGTTTGAAAAAGCTACACTAATAGTCCTTTAGAGGTAAAAAGACTAAATTGCCCTTGAGTTAACTGAAAAAGTTAACGACAGTTAGTGTAAAGGACGAAATCTGTTACAAAATATTAACATAAAGGATGTTTAGTGTACTTTTTAAAGATAAAGGATGATACCTACAACTTTATATAAACTTAAAGGATGTTTTCTGTAATTTTGTCTAAATTTTATATTAGCAATTATATTTAATATCTCCTTACATTATTTTCCTGCACTTGACCAGTCTCGAGAATTGACAAAAGACCCTTGGTCAGAAGCGAGAACAAAAAATAGACCCTTATAATATGACATATAAAAAAGTATAAATCGAATAACTTGAATATAAAAAATTAAAGAATTCAATATCAAATCTTAGTGGATTTTTTATTTGAGAATTAATTTTGTGATATTTGACATTGAGAGTTCAAAAGTGCCAAGGTGGATATCGATGGCTTTATGCCTTCGTCGATCAGTCCTCTTACTTTCTGCTATTGAAATTTTGAATATACATACATATATATATACATACATACATATATATCGCCCCCCCCGCCCGCCCCACCCCCCGCAAGCACACACAGACATAGATATATATATATATATAATATATATATATATATATATATATATATATATATTATATATATATATATATATATATATACATATAATATATATATATATATATATAGGGTTAGGTTCAATTGTTAACCCATCAAAATTGTGATAACCCATTAAACCACATCCTATTGGTCTTGGTCCCACTAAAAGATAATCCAATGGTTGTGACTAATTTGATTATTTAAAATTAAAAAAAGGACCTTATTGCACCTTTAAGGGAAAAATTATCATTTTACTTAAAATATGACTGATGTGTCTAAAAAGCTTACTGATGTGATTAAAAAGCTTACTGATGTGATGTACCTACTATGTTAATATGCAATATTTTTCTTTAAATAGATACTTTTCAAATTAAATAATAATACTAATAATATATTCTTTAAATATATAATATATCTTTAAATATAAGATACTAATTTACTATCAACATTTTATATTATGAAAATATACACAGAAAAGTAATTTGAAACAAAAACAATTAAATACGAAACAAAAAGATACATAAGAAGATATCTAAAAAAATTGATTATACATCCAAAAAAACTAGAAAGCATAACTGTAACATTACGGTAATAATACATTCACGCATACTTTACACTACTATTATACTCTTACACTACTATAACAGTTATACTTTAACACTACTGTAACATTATATCACTACATAAAATTCTTACACTACATATTCAAAAAAAATGAACTAAAAATGAAAACAACACAACCCTTTATTTTTCTTGAAAATCATAGCGCACATAATTCTCTGACCCCCTTGCCAAACTTTGATCGAATGAGCCCATTACAATCGGTAACTTTGAAAGCGCTGGCCTGCGTTGGGGCCTTATACCATTACTGCAACAAAGAAAATTAATGAAATATACATATGAAAGTAATGAAGTTGGGAATTATGTCACGACCAACATATGTAACTTAGGCATAAACTTATGTATGGGTTTTATGATACAATAAAAATAGTAACAATGAAAATTACATAAACAATGTCGTACTACATTGAATTCAACATACAAATGTGATTGATGCTACATTACTGTTGAAACCTAGGAAAAAATATGGTTGTTTTAAGAAAAAAAAACACTAGTTCATGCTGTTACACTAACATTTTAAACACAAATGTTACACTGCTGCTGTAACCTACGCATATAATGTTACATTACTACTGTAACTTTGAAAGCGCTGGCCTACGTTGGAGCCTTAGACCATTACTGCAACAAAAGAAAACTAATGAAATATACTTATGAATGTAATGGAGTTGGGGAATTATGTCACGACCAACATATGTAACTTAGGCAGAATGTTATACTACTACTGTAACCTAATGTTACACTGCTATTGTAAAGTTTGCATAAACTTGTGTAAGGATATTTTATGGTTGTTTTAAGAAAAAAAACACTATTACATGATGTTACACTAACATTTTAAACATAAATGGTACACTGTTGTTGTAACCTACGTATATAATGTTACACTGCTACTGTAACCTAGGCAGAAAAATAAAAACAAAATAAAAGGATATTTAAAATGAATTTACACTGCTGTTGTAACCTACCCATATAATGTTAGACTGTTGTTGTAACTTACGCGTATAACAATTGTTTATGCAAACTTTACAATAGCAGTGTAACATTTAGGTTACAGTAGTAGTGTACTATTCTGCCTAAGTTACATAAAAGGATATTTTAAATGAATTTATAAAATTAGGATTAAAGCTAGTTTCAACACATACAAAAGAACAAGTTTTGCACAAATCTTGAGAATTTTTTATTTCTGTAAAAAAAGAGACGGTTGATGTTTACAAAATTTGGAGGATTTAGATGGTTTCAAATTTCAAAATGAGATTCATGAAACAATACTAAAAAAGAAAGTAGAAAGACCGACCAAATAATAGAAGAAATTGACAACACAATATTGTGAGATTTAGAGCTTTGAGGTGTGTTCAAAATGAGCTTTAATGAAACAAAGCTCAATTTATACAAGTCATTCAACCACTAAAAGAGACCCAATTGGTCACCCAAACCTTTTATCTTCATATCACTATTTGAGCTCCATCTTTCTGCTTCTGCTTCTGCTTCAAAATAAAGCTCACTTTCTCTCTCTTGATGTGTGTTTCTCCGGTTAGATCTTCGACTGGTTCAACCGCTCCTGCTTCCTATGCTTATGCACGAAGAACAAAACAAGAATCAACAACATCGCGACGATGACACCAACAACCACCCTGACGATCACTCCCACTTTGCTCTTCGAGCTCTTGCTCGAAACAAGGATGTTTTTACCCGAAAGACTCTCATCAGAGTGTTAACGTTATGGATCGCTCTGTAGAAAGTTAGAAGAACCAAATGGATGGGTGTATGGATTGCTCTGTAGAAAGTACATAAAAAAGGAGCCTGTGAGTATTAAATAAGTCTACCAAAGTGAAGATGTCCTCTCAGCATGGGGAACCCAACTCAACTCCTCCCCCAGTCTCGCACAAAGACAAAGAAGGAAGATAGTTTCAGCATGAAGCTTGCTGGCAAATTACCGATTTTACACTCAAAAGGGTTTGAAATCAGATGCGACGTGGCAATATTATAACCTCAAATTTGGGTAACGGGTTATCGCAATTTTGACGGGTTATCATATGATCTGCTCCCTATATATATATATATATATATATATATATATATATATATATATATATATATATATATATATATATATATATATATATATATATATATATATATATATATATATATATATATATACGCACACACACACATACATATATATATACACACACACACGTATATAGAGGTGGCAAAAGAAGTCCAAGGTGGTAAAAATAAAGATGGGTTAAAATGGATTAAATAAAAAACACAAGGGGGTCAAGATGAGTTAAAAGCCTTTTTGGAAAAAAAAAAAGAAACATAGGTCAAGATTGGTTTTCAAAATTAGATTTACAAGTCCAAGGGGCTGTTTGATAATATCTGAATGATTAAGTGCTGAACCAGTAAGAGGTATGAACCATTAGGTGCTGAACCATTAAGAGGTCTAAACCGTTAAGAGCTAGTATATCGTTTAACTATTCAAAGACAAATGTCTAACCAATTCAGATAAGAGGTCTTAACTATTCAACATTAGGGCTCTTAATCATTCAGCATTACTCTTAACCATTCAGAAATTTGCTCACGAAACAAACAGTCTGAACCATTAAGTGCTGAACCATTCAGACATCTGAATCATTAAGAGCCTGATTAAGAGGCTGCCAAACAGCCCCTAAGTCAATGTTTCTTTCACTCAAATTGATCGTCTCCGTCGCATAAGGCACCACCGCACCACCACCACCACCACCGCCACACCACCGCATCACCACCGGTCCACCACACCACCACCGCATCACCACCGGTCCACCACACACACCCCGCATCACCACCGGTCCACCACACCACCAACACACATACAACCTCCCACCTCTGTCGAGTTTCATCGAGCATCACCACCGGTCCGCCACGTCACTACGGGTCTGTCGCGTCGCCACCGGTCCGCCGCGTCGCCACCGGTCCGCCGCGTCGCCACCGGTCCGCCGCGTTGCCACCGGTCCACCGCGCCAACGGTCCGCCACACCACCACCGCACCTACAGTCTCCCACCTCCGTGAAGTTTCATCGTGCACCACCACCGCACCTGCAGTCCAGCTCTACATCAGTCTCCATCTCCGTTGAGTTTCATCGCTCACCACCACCACACCTATAGTCGGGCCTCCGCTTCACCACCGCATCATCAACATTGATTTATTAAAGGTGTCGACCCTTTATAGATGAAGTCTTATATGTATCTTTTTAAGCTCGTATATGCATCTATTTATATATGTTGTTGGATTGTAGAAACTAGTAAAATAGTATTGACTTTTTTATAAATTATTCATCCTGATCCGAACTCATCCTGATTCGAACTCATCGTGATCCGAACCCATCCTGATCCGAACCCATCCTGATCCAAACTCATACTGACCCAAACCTATCCTGATTTTTTTTTTGTAAATGACTCATCCCCTTCCTGACCCAAATCCATCCTAACCTAACAACCTACCCAATCCAATCCACCCATTTTGCCACCTCTACACGTATATGTGTGTGTATACATGTATATATATTATAATATTACGTAATATCATCAGAACTCGTAAATGAAATTACTATCTTAAATAACTTAACAAAAAAGTAAATCAATCTAATTGTAAAAAGAGAAAATGAAACTTTATTGGTAACTTGAAATCTGTAGGAAGAAAAAAAGCAAGATCATAAAGTCCAAATGATATACACAACGGAACCAAAAGACGAACCCGCCCCTCAACACACACACCAAACTAGCATCACGTGACCCGTCCTCTCTCGCATACACAAAAGCCGTCGCAAGAAATTAGACAAAAACTAGCAGGGGCGTTATCGTCATTACAAGAACCGCACCATGTGACCAAGACAATGCTGATGAAGACGACGACGACGAAGCAGCAGCAGCAGAGGATGATTCCGATTTGTCCAACTGTAAGGAATCGACGGCCAGCGGCATATTCTCCTGGTCCGGGCTGCACTTAGACTCATGGGGTGGGTGCGCACTGTACATGATGGCGCGCAATACAGCAGACACCGTCGCTATGTACGCCGTCTTGTTCCTCGCCAGCAGCCACGTCAGTCCCATCAGCTCACAGTCTATGTTCAGCATCTTACTCCTCCTATCATCTTTTCTTGTTCCATTCCCCCCACCCCATTCAGCTGCAACATCAATCGAAACCATCAAATCACATAATATTATTTATTTATTTATTTATTTATTTATTTATTTATTTATTTATTTAAACGAACAGGGGTATTTTGGTGGGTTTAAACCTTCAGTAGAGCACCCAGGCATCTGGTGCAGCCGGCGTAAGATGAGTTGCGGCAGTTGTTCTCTAGGTTTTTGACAGCGGCGGTGGGAGTGGCATTCCGAGAGGCAGTGGTGAGATTAAAGGCCTTGGGACAGCTAAGCGAACTGATGTGGTGAAGTCGGATTCCGCAGAAGCATATAATAGCGTCACAGGAGGCGTTAGGCTGAGGAATGTGGATGTTCCGCTTCTGCAACGAGCTCTGCAACGAGTTCACGCACTTCTGCGAGTCGTCGGGCATCGTAGGCATCACCTCAGACTCAGAGGACGACGTCACAGAAGAATTCAACTGCAAGTCCAAGGCCGAGCGAGCGTGTGCTGCGAACAACCACGCTGCGAGAACGGGGCAGCAGCGACTCCAGTCGAGGTTGTGGCCACAGGCAGCGTTGACTCCACCGAAGAGCTCAGCGGAAAGGTCGAGCCGGCAGGTCTGAGCAGCGGTCTGGACCGGAAACGAAGGGACGGTGTTGGGAGCGGAGAAGTCCGGTGGTTTGACGGGCTGAGAGAGTAAGGCTGAGGAGCATGGATGAAGGTGAAAAGAGGTGAAAAGGATGATGAGAATGAGATTCACGGGTTGCATGGTAGGATTAATTCAAGTGAAGATTCAGAAGATCTTCATGAGAAAGGTGTGAGGATATTATCAAATAATCGAATGGACAAAGTAAAAACGCCAAGGGATTCGTGCAACGGAGAGAGAGAGAGAGAGAGAGAGAGAGAGAGAGAGAGAGAGAGAGAGAGAGAGAGAGAGAGAGAGAGAGAGAGAGAGAGAGAAATATGGTGTCTGAAAAGGTTTTGGATGTTTGTGGGTGGAGGGTCTTTCTCTTTTGCCTTTTTATACTATTTCTTATATATAAAAGGACTTCTTTATATTAAAAGTAACTTTAATAGCTTTCAAATTCTTTTTCATTGTTAATTTGAAAGTAAATCACAAATTATATACACTTTAACACACGTACTCAAAAATTAAAAAGCATGATATACAAGTTTTTATTACATAATAGTTATTTTGCTAATTTCACAAGCCTATGACTTTAACTCACATATAATTGGTCTGAAATAATAGTAAAAAAATAAAATACTATGTGTGCTCTATAAATTGTCTTATAATATTTTCTTATATAGTATTAATTTTTAGTGTTTTTTATTTTTCTCTTATAATTTTACACTATAGTGTTTTTTCACTTCAAATACCCCGGTATGATTTATTTTTATCTACATGTTATTATAAGTTTTTTTTAAAACCAACACGTATCAAAGATAATAAACATTTAATTTTTTCAAAAATTCATATTTTCCTGAATTTCGAATATATCATTGCGAAGCGATCACTTTTATGTAAGTTCCGATATGACCTATAATAAAGACAAACCCCGCAACGCTGGGACAAATTGCACGAGTGAAATGTATTTATTTTTTTCACGACAACATAACACTTAATATATATTAATTAGCAACTTAAGGTTGAATTGATTGTTGTACCATAAACATTAAAGGTTGTACATATAGATACATATATATATATATATCTATATATATTATTTTTAACATAACACTTTTTATATCTTTTAGAATTTAACCAATATAAATTTTCACTTTCAACTTTTATCCGCTATAGTTTTCATTTTTTACAATTTTTTCTTTTTACATTTCGCTCTAAATTCTGAGAGTTAACATATCGTAATGTGAACGTGTGGTTCAACGTTGTTACACCTATTTATTCCCGTTTAATGGCCCCGTCACAACGGTGGGTCTCAGATCGACTTAATTATTGTTTTTAACATTTTATATTTTACGTGCATGGTTAAACGTTTTTACGTCTACTTTCTGTTCAGTTTAATTATTTTCTTTTTTTTTTTTTAATACGAGTTTTTCCGGTTGTTGGCCGCCGACGGTAATATCACATTGATGTTGCTTGACATAATCTTGTGCCCCCGTCGCAACGTAAGGAACTTAATACTAGTTGTATGTATAATAACTAATAATTATGCGGATAATTATTCGTGCTTAATGCAGGCAATATTACATAAACTAAACACTTTATATTTATATGTAGATAACTAGATCCCTTTGTTATAAAGATATTCATTAGTGAACATGAAATCTAATATAAAAACAAACTGTTACGGACTATTTTATTGTGACAGCCCTAAAAATTGTATTACAAATATTTCGATTTTATTTTTGTTATAATTACTCTAATATTATGACTAAGTATATATATATGGGTTGTACGTATGCATGTTTGCATGCATGCATATTTATTAGCAAACTTACGTATGCATGTATGTATGTATATCAGAAATTCACGTATGCGTATATATTGAGAACTATTTACGTATGCATGTATGTGTACATATATGAGAATCTAGTATGCATGTTTACAATGCATGTATATGAATTAAGAAAGCATACTTTTGCATATATATACATATATACCCATGATTTAGAATTATGATTACTATATATATATGTATATAAACAAGCAAGAATACATGTTTGCTAAAATTTACGTATGCATGTATTAATACATATCGATAATAACATACAAAATTAGGAGAATTAAAATCAAAACAAACACAACCAAATCAAACCACTAACTAAAAACTAAGACTAACACTAAACTAAAACACCAAACCACCCTTCCCAAATCCACGGCTACCTTGCTTCTCCACCATATCACCCACTAACCCGCCACCTTGCATTCCCACGCATTATCCTTCTAAACCGCCACCTCACCACCCTAATACTACCACCACCCGCCACCACATAACCATAATAATTACAAAGGGGGGGGCTAGGTGGCAAGCTCTCGGTTGAAGACTCTTAGAAACCGCCACCTCCCCATTTGACTCACTTAGGCTACACTCTAGGTTATGATTGCATTAAGCACAATAAGAACCCCCCCCCATCGGACAAACTCCAACCGCACCACCCCTCTTTGCAAACACATCACCTTTGTCCTCTTTCTCTCGGGAATCCTTTGAACATCACTTTCCAACAACCGCAACCATCATCTCCAAAGCTTCATCACCACCACACTCGATCACCACCTTCTCTCCCTCTCTCCCTCTCGGCTTTCACATACCAACCACACCACCAACACCACCCATAGCATAACCAACAACAACCACACACCACCATCGACCGTAGCATCACCACACCAACACCACCACCTCCACGACCCTTCTTCTCGGTTCTAAAGTAGTCAAACCCCACTCAAAAGGTATAGTTCACTAGTTTTTATATTTTATGTGTTATAAAACACATATATAGTAGTTTTGGTATTAAAACACCAAAACCAAATTTGAAAGTATCTTAAGTTCCTTAATCATAAGTAATAAATTACCAAAATTTAGGAAACTTGTGATAAAAAGGAATACCTTGATTTATAAAGATTAAATCTTGAAATTATTAAAGAAAAATCTAGTAAAATTAATGAATGCAATTGTGGGAATAAACATTGAAAAATATTTATTTTTATATACTAAAATATTATTCTGGAAATTTTGGTAAAATTATGATAACTGAAACAATTTATACAAATTATTTTAATAGAGAAAATATCAAAAATATAAATAAATTTGGGAAAATTCTGATAAATTTACAGAATGATCCTTTTGAAGTATAAAAGTCTCTAGAATTATTTTAGAATTTATTTCCTTATTATAAGTAAGATATGAATTTTTATGTGTTCTGCAGTAGAAAAATCAGAATAAATACTTAAAGTAAATAATAAAATCTGAGAAAATCACGGATATAATATTAAATCTGGATCTATAGAATATATAAATTTCATAATTTTTGGAGTTATATAACTATTTTACTAAATATTAAATAATATTGTAAAATTTACAGAATCTAATCTGCTACGAGATAGACCTTGATATATTTACCTGATATTTTGTTCTATATAAGAAACTGTTTATAAAATTTTAAGAATTTTTTAATTACAAAAGTTATTTTTAATCAATGGGAATATTATAAAATTTTCAGAAAACAATCTGTTTGGAGCTAAATGTTATAAAATTTATGGGATGTTACTAACTGTTGAAATAACATTCTATGCGTTTTTGGTGATTTTTGGATAACCAAAGCTAATTTTGATGATTTATGGAGACTTTGGACAAATTTATAAGTACTTATATATAATAAATTAATTGTTGAAATTTGTGATAACATTTATGGTATAACTAAACTTCCAAAAGTTAATTATATCTGAGGTTCTGAAAATTTTAAAAAAAAATTTGTCTGATACTGTGAACTATTTTATAGGTTCAAGTTTGGAGACACGGTGAGTTCATAGCCCCATTTTTGACCATTTAGTATTCATAAAGTTTTGGGGGAAAAAGCATACTACTTGGGTTGATGTATTATTTTTAAAAAATATTTTGATACTTACTGTCATTTGTGATACAACCATTAATTCGAATGAGGAACCGTCCGATAATATTAGTAGCGCTACTTAGGAGAATATTTGCACCAACAGAATGAGTGTTGCTGCTATTTTCCTGCACCTAACCGAATGAGGGTTGCGACGTAATATTATCTGATTTTGTGAATTATTTCGTGACAGTATGGTTATGTTGTGAGCATGTTTGGTTGTAATTGGTGCATCAACAAAATATTTTGTTTGGATATAAACCTATGTTCTCACCAATATTTTTGTTGACTGGTTTAAGTATGCTTTTTCAGGAAATAATGAGTAACTCTTTTGACCTTAGCTTTGAAGTGCATAATGGTTGGGGAGAAGTGGTAGGAAGGGTTTGTGTCACGTTAACTGTCAACATCGTTGATGGCAGTGTGTACGTTGACACACACTTCCACCGTATCTGAAGACATGCAGTAGTCCAAATGTAGAAAAATTAAATCTAATTTTGAAAACTATGTACAAGATATAATTCCAAATATTATATATAAAAGCATGTCTTATGTTATGATTTTATGTATGAACATTTATTGTATTTATTTTGCTATAATTAATGTACTCTGATAAAGCAAGTCACACCCGAACCGCATTCACGCTTCCGTCGGGATATGACATTTATAAATCCACCTGTGTACCAAGTTTAAGTGTAAAAACAAAATATGAATTAATAAACAAATTAAAAAAGAAAATGAAAATTTGAGTTGAAGAAAACATAAGAATCACTAAATGACAAAATAGATATTATTCATAGTGCACACCTTTTAACATATATAGTAGCTAATGACTTGCTTATGATGGGAAATGTGAGCTCCAGTGTCTACTTTCTCCTACATACGTGGTGATATGAGGGCCTGCACAAGTTGAGTAGCTTGTGTAGTGGTTTGTTTGGATTTTCTTTGGTAGGTGATGGTTATTTATGCTGGTGTGGGTTGTTTTGAAGTAGAAGGTGTGGGTTCAACACTAGCTGGTACTGCTACGTTGCCATCTTGAGCAATTAGCTCTAACATTTTTGGGACAAGGGCTGTTTCTACCTCTGAGAAGCCCACAGTAGGCTTTCTTATTGTATTAAAGATGTTGGACTTCATCTGTCCCAAGTTTAGAACATTACATGTTCCCCTCAACTGTGAGTCCCTTTCATAGTTGAGAATGTGCTAGACATATCTAGGGAACATGTAATGTTCTAAACAGTCCAACTTTGCAAGTAAATTAGTATATACAAATTGGGAATACCTGAACGTGACACCCTAAACCATCCTACGGACTATAAAGGAAAGGTATTCAAAAATCTGGTCACATCCTCCATACTTGTTAGATAAACCGTGAATGACCACATGGAGGAGGTATTTCCATTGATAGTAGTCATTCCCTTTCCTGAAAGTTCTGACTGAGAAGTCACCTTCATAGCCCATCTATATGAAGGACTGGTTAACAGTAGATTTGCGGAAGGACAAATCAGCTTCTACATCATCCGACTGTAAATGAGTGTTTATTGATGCTGAAGTGATGAAGATTGTCCTCCCCCGCACTGTAGCAGAAAATGCCTTCTCCTTATCTATGGTGACCTCTTGGCAGGTCCACTAGAAGTCTAATAGCTGATCCTTATAGAATGGAGGATGTATAATGAAGGAGATGAATTAGTTTAACAAAGTAAGAAAGCGACAAACCTCTGAGAAACCTAGATATTT
Organism: Flaveria linearis; assembly: GCA_024085815.1. Classification (NCBI taxonomy): domain Eukaryota; kingdom Viridiplantae; phylum Streptophyta; class Magnoliopsida; order Asterales; family Asteraceae; genus Flaveria; species Flaveria linearis. The sequence goes on along the minus strand of CM044010.1, from coordinate 43,769,294 downwards.
CTCAAAGTTCAACATAACAACTTCATTATGTTGCCTGTGAAGGTGCGTGGAGAGATCGGGTTGGTTTCTGCGGTCAAGGTTGACCATTTGAGGTAGCTTTGTTGTGAAGGAAGATAAGAACAAGTTTGGTTTATAAGTGAATTTAGATTAGAATTTGCAGATAAAGAAGATAGTAAAAAAGGGGGAACCGTTGAGTGTGTGTGTGTGTGTGTGTGTGTGTATATATATATATATATATATATATATATATGAATTTGAGACAAAGTTAATGTAAAAGGATAAAATTTGAAATCCGAATGTCAGTCCCACCTCTTGTAGAATTTCTTGACTCTATGAGTGAGAAGAGCTATCTATTGGACTATCTCCATGTAGTACAGGTCATCTGGATGAATACAGTCCAAATCTTCTAGGGTGAAGAGAAAGTTCCATGTGCTTTCATCAGTAGACACAAAGGCTTGTGATGAGCTTGTCTCTTAAAATGGGCTTCCTCGGATGTAACTGTACCTTGGTGTCTTTAGGAAAATGATGAAATACCCTTTTATGAGTTTTCAGAGGAGCAGATGAGATGATGTTATGGTTCTTTGTAATCCCTTTAACCACATGAAGGGCTGAACTCTACTGATTGTTAGAGTTACCAGATAGATTTTGCATGTTCATCTCCATCTTGTAGCCATTGAGAATACCATATAACTCAATGAGAGTAAGGGTCTTGAGGTTCTCAGTCCTCTTGATGACCATATAATAGTGTGTCCATTGTCTATGAAGAGAGGACATGAACTTCCTTACAATGTCCCTGTTCTCAAGAGTTTCTCCAACATCCATTAGAGTATCCACAATTTCAACATACCTGAAGTATTGTTAAGTCATGGTTTTACCTATCTTGAAGGTGAAATTCTCAAATTGTTGTTTCAAGAGATCCTTCTTCTTCTCCTTTGCTTCAGTGGACCCCTCATACATGAGCTTTAGTGTATCTCATAGTTGTTTAGCAATCTTGCACTTCTTGAAGCCTCTATATATGGAGTTTGGAATAGCAGTTTGGAGGGCGGTCATGGCTTTCTGATCTATATCTATTTTCCTCCAGTCTTTTTCAGAGTAGTCAGCCACTTCCTTTGGTATCATACCACCTCCAGCAGCAGCTGAAGAGGTGCATGGTACATGAGGTCCAGAAAGAACATATCCCCACATCTTGTTGTCTTGAGACTTGATGAAGCCTTCTATCCTTTGGCACCAAGTATCAAAATTATCAGGAGTGATTAGTGGAGACACTATCATGGTACCGGTTTCCATATCAACCTTTGTGATAGCTTCCATTTAAGATATTAAGGGAGCGTTTAGTTGGAAGGAATGGAATGGAATGGAATGGAATTGAGAAACTAGTATAATTTTCAAGTAAAATTATGTTTGAGTGGATAATGAAATGTAAAACCCAAGGGAACGTTCACCTCAAATTCCCTTGGTTGTGTGATTTCAAATTCCCTCTCTAGGTGGAAGGATTTTGAAATCTCACAACCAAGGGAATTTGAGGTGAAACAATCCCTTGGGTTTTACATTTCATTACCCACTCAAACATAATTTTACTTGAAAATTATACTAGTTTCTTAATTCCGTTCCATTCCATTCCATTCCATTCCTTCCAACCAAACGCTCCCTAAGTGATTTGTGAAACTAAGAGGATTTAAGATGGTGAGATCTTACAATCAAGAGCCTGAATTGCTCTGATACCAATTGTAGGACCAGTTAAGGGTAGTCAATACAATCAGTCTCAAAATGAGGAGAGTATTAAAACACTTAATAGATCGAATATGGAATCAGGTTTATGTAGAAAATACTAAGAACACAAGTAATTAACTGTTGTTAGACCCAGGGATGAAAAGTATTATTTTTTTCTCTAACCTTAGTACTAAATCTGTATTTTTCAATCCCAGGAATGAAAACTGTAATTTGAGGAATTTTTAGGGACAATCCATGTAATTTACTCTAAAGTTTATTATAAAACATTTTTCTATCGAAACAACCTAAAGTTTAAGTCGAGCCAACAATCTGTTAATCGTTTATGTTCACGACTTCAAGTTTAGTCAAAAAGCATGATGTACAAGTTTATTGTATAATAGTCGCTTTGCTAATGTCACAAGCCTGTGACTTAGACTTACATATGATTTATCTGAAATAACAATAAAGAATAAAATGCTATGTGTGCTCTATAAATTGTCTTATAATATTTTCTATATAGTAGTAATTTTTAATGTTTTTATATTTTTCTCTTATAATTTTACACTATAGTGTTTTTCACTTCAAATACGCCGGTATGATTTATTTTTACCTACATGTTGCTCTAAGTTTTTTTTTGAAACCAACACGTATCAAATATAATAAACATTTAATTTTTTCACAAATTCATATTTTCCTAAATTTCGAATATATCATTGCGAGGCGGTCACTTTTATGTAAGTCCCGATCTAAATTTTAATAAAGACAAACCTTGCAATGCTAGGACAAATTGCATGAGTGAAATATATTTATTTTTTTCACGACAACATAACACTTAATATATATTAATTAGCAACTTAAGGTTGAATTGATTGTTGTACCATAAACATTAAAGGTTGTACATATATATATACATATATATATATATATTATTTTTATCATAATACTTTTATATCTTTTACAATTTAACCAATATAAATTTTCACTTTCAACTTTATCGGCTATAGTTTTCATCTTTTACAATTTTTTCGTTTTACATTTCGCTCTAAATTCTGAGAGTTAACACATCGTCATATGAACGTCTGGTTCAACATTGTTACATCTATTTATTCCCGTTTAATGGCCCCGTCGCAACGGTGGGTCCTAGATCAACGTAGTTATTGTATTTAATATTTTATGTTTCACGTGCATGGTTCAACGTTTTTACGTCTACTTTTTGGTTCAGTTTTAGTTATTTTCTTTTTGCAAGTAAATTAGTATATACATATTAGGAATACCTGAACGTGACCCCCGGAACCATCCCACAGACTATAAAGGAAAGGTATTCAGAAATCTAGTCCCATCCTCCATACTTGTTAGATAAACTGTGAATGATCACGTGGAGGAGGTATTTCCATTGATAGAAATTGTTGGACCAAAAAACCAATGAGCCTGATCAGAAAAGTCTTAAAGTCCCACAAACATCACAACAACTGCTGAAGGCTTCATCAGCTGATGACAACAACTGAAGACTACAAGTGCTAAAGTTCAAATACTGAAGACATCAGCTGAAGTTCAAGTACTGAAGACATTAGCTGAAGTTCAAGTACTGAAGACATCAGCTGAAGTTCAAGTACTGAAGACATCAGCTGAAGTTCAAGTACTGAAGACATCAGCTGAAGTTCATGTACTGAAGACATCAGCTGAATTTCAAGTGCTGAAGATTACAAGTACTGAAGACTTCAGAGGTTGTCACAACAGCTGAAAAAGTACTCTTCAGTTGTTGTGATGGTTTTCCTTTTCAGTAGTTTTCTTTCAGTAGTTTTCTTATTATAAAACGTCTGAAGAGCTTGTTCTTCAGACGTTGTAGTTCAGTAGTTATAAGTTTCAGTAGTTATGTTAAGTTTACACTTAGCTTTTGTAAGAAGATGTCAGCTGTTGTAAGACATCTTCAGTAGTTTAGTTATATTTCAGTAGTTGTTGTAATAACGGTTAGATGTCACTATCAAGTGACATCAGCTGACGTCACCTTCCTTATATAAGGAAGGATGACCTAATTTTGTAATGGCTGAAGTGTGTGATTGAATGAAATTTTCTTTTTTGCAGAAATACTTTCTTTCTCTATAATCGTACTGTTCCATTGCATTATCATTTGTGTTCTTGCTTGAATTTGTCTAATTCTTATAGAATTCCGCTGCAAATTCTAATCTAATTGATCAAACGAGGTATGAGATCCTTTCAAATGGTATCAGAGCTGGTTAATCATTGATCGATTTAACAATTGATCATTGAAACTGCTCTTTTGATATCTACGTTTGATCGAATTAGCAAATTTGCAAAAATCGGTTATAGAGTTTTTGTTTCTGTTGCGTCTGGTCAATTAATCTGAGGTTCTACATGGTTTTGAGCTAGATTTGTTGAAATTACTTTGAATTTGCTTGAATTTGTGAAATGACGACACCAACCAATGATCCTCACAATACTGGCTCCTCAACAAAGCCTCCGATGCTTGTTAGGAGTGAGTATAACATATGGCAACGACATATGCTCCATCACCTGTCTATCAACAGCGTAGGATGTTGGAAATCGGTGGTGCATGGACCATACAAGCCTATGGTGAGTCTTTCGGAATCAAATGAGAGGGTTCCGAAGAAACCTGATCAATATTCGGATGAAGATCTAAAGCTGTTCGAAATTGATGCTAAAGCCCATGGAATTCTGGCCATGGCACTGCCTAATGAAATCTATTCAGGGCTTATGCATCATGAAACTGCTCATGACCTTTGGGTTGCTTTGAAAGAACAATTTGGAGGAACTGATGAGGTCTTGGCAAATACTAGGGAAATCCTTGCCCAGCAATATGAGACATTCTCTCATAGGAAGGGTGAGTCTCTGACTCAACAGTTTGAGCGATTTTCCTATTTGATTTCTGAGCTGAAAATGGTCAAACAAGAATATACAAATTGCCAGATGAACAACCGATTCCTCAGATCCCTGCCTGAGAGATGGGACACAAACACTATTGTCCTACGCTCCAGTGCAAATCTGAGCACTCTATCTCTCACCCAACTTCATAGGAAACTGCTGACATTTAAAAGAGAGATAGAATAGAAAAGGAAATTATCTTCATCTGGAAAGCTCACTGATGACTTTGTATCAGGCAATACTGCACTGATAGGTCAGGAGTCAGAGTATGCTGCATCAGAAGGTTCCTGTGATGAGCATATTGATTTCTCTACTAACATTGGAGAACAAGCTTTTGTTGGTGTGGATGGTAGTTCAGGTGGTAGTGGTGATACACTGTGCTTTTTGATGGAGGACTTGAAAGGAATTCCGGATGATGAGCTGGAAGAGATGGATATTTTGAGCCAAATGGCAATGATCAATATCAGATCTCAAAAGTTCTACGAAAGAATTGGTAGGAAATTCCCAGGTCTCTCTGGCAAAACCAAAGTTGGTTTTGACAAGAGAAAGTTGAGGTGTCACAAGTGCCATAGGCTTGGACACTTTGCAAGAGAGTGTAGATCATCTGGATCTAACTCATCTGCACCCTTTGTGACCTTCCCAAGTAATAACTCATAAAACAAAGGGCAACATTCAACCAGTTCTGGTCATCCATCACAAGCTCAATCATCACCTGCATATTTTGTTCCTCAAAGTCCTATGCCATATCCTTACCCCTGCTTTTACATGCCTCAGACAAGTCCAGTTCAAGCACCCATTGCTCAACAACCATATGCCCTTCCTGAGCCTCCACCATCTCAATCTCATTAATCTCAATCTCAATCTCAATCACATCATAGCTTTTTCACCCCTGGTGTTGTTGACTGGAGCAGTCTACCAGATGATATGTCTGGTCATCATGATCAACTGTTCCCTGGTGCTGGTCAACATGGTGGTGACAATCCCTTTGGAAATCTTGCTCTCATGGCCCTGGAGTCTACTGATGATTCAACTTCAAATGCTTCAACATCACATGTATCTTCAGAGGCCAGGCCAAGTTATGTTCTGAATCATGCATAGCCATATTTGCATCTATTAGAGAAACAAATGTAGCTTTAATTAACAAAAATATTAAGCTAGAGAACATAATTTCCAAAAGAAAAGCTGAGTTTGAGTCTGTGCTAAATGAAAAGAATGATGAGATTTACAAATTAAAATGTCAAATCACTGATGATAAGGCTAAGGAAGAGGTACTTTTAGAGAAGTATAAGGACTTCAAAGAAACTCCTGCATCTACCCAGGTAGAGTGTGAACGCTGGGTAACTTCCTGCAAGGGTTTTGAAATGCTTCTCAGCAAGCAATCAGCTTCCAATGTGAAGTTTGGAATTGGTTATAATCACACTACTCCTCCTACAGATTTTACTCCCAGGTTAGAGGTAGAATCTGAAGGAGAAAGCAATAACCAATCCACCTCATCATGTGATTCATCCTCTGATAATGCACCAAAATTAGAGGATGAAGTCAACATTAATACCTCAGAAAACCAATCAGCTGATATTGATACAGTTGAGAGGTCAAATGCTGACAGTCACATGATCAAGAAAGAGTTGATCACTTCAGGTGTTGTCTCACAAAGTACTGAAAGTACTGAAGAGCAAGGTACAACACCTGAAGAACAAACCCAAACTACTGAAAGTAGAAAGGGTTTGAAAACTGCTGAAAAATCTATCAGGAAGTCTGCAAGTACTGAAAGGAAGAAAACTACAAGTACTGATAGAAAACTACTGAAGAACAAATCTTCAGTTCTTAAGAATCCTTCAGTACTTACCACAAGTACTGAAAGGAAGAAAGTACTGAAGAACAAATCTGGAGTAGTTTCATCTTCTTCAGCAGTTGATCAACAAAAGATGAAGAAAAAGCCATGTGAAATATGTGGCTTATTCAATCATCTCACTGATGATTGTTGGTGTAGAAAGGGTTCCAAACTCAACCAAGGTAAGAACATTAAAAAGAAAATTAACAAAATAAAAGTTTAGTTTGAAACCAAGTTTGTACTAGCAGCATCTCAATCTGAAACCCCAAAATTCTTAAAGAAATCCAAAAAAGAAGGGGTTAATCAGGAAACAGCTGAAGGTGTTCACAGGAAGATGGTGCAACACAGGAATCCATCAAAATCAAGTACTGATGTGTCTGATGAGCTGAAGGCTTTAGCAAACAATCAGACACAACTTGTTATGATGGTTCAACATCTATTGGGGAGAATCAACCAAATAGATGTTCCTGTGATTAAACCACAGAAAAGGAAACCTAAGCCTAAAACAAAGGAACCCTTTTCTGCACCATCTCCATCACCACAGGCTGCACCTCATGACAAACCAGTTAGTATGAAATCTGTTGATGAGAACAGACCCAAAACCAAAATGGTTTGGGTCTCAAAAGCTAACTAGTTTCTTGTGATGAATGTTGGGTTCTTCAACATGCCAAAGAAGCATCTGGTATGTGGACAGTGGAGGATCCATGCATATGACGGGGAGCAGCTCTCTTCTTAATGACTACTCTCAAGGAAAGAAGGGGTTTGTTTCTTTTGGTAATGATGCTAAGGGTTACATCATCGGCAAAGGCTTTGTTTCCAATGGTGAAATAAGGTTTGATGATGTCAACCATGTGGAGAATCTCAAGTATAACCTCTTGAGTGTCAATCAAATGTGTGATAAAGGTCATATTGCCCTTTTCACCAGTCAGAACTGCAAGATTCTGTCTTCTAAAGTTCTGAGTTTGATTGACAAGGTATTTGATGCAGGTAGTTTAGTTCCTGACCTCGGCTCCAGTGATTTTCTCTCTGTAAAAGTTCCAGAGCCGCCGCTCTGTAATAACGTATCTTACTCTCCTGAAGGCCAACAGGATAGGAAGAGAATTTGCCTTGGATTTGTCAAAGAAAATCGCTCTAAAAGGCCATCCTTGCCTGTTCTCCAAGGCTTCTCCTCAGGAATCTACTCTATGGCATAGAAGGCTTGGTCATGTGGATCTCAAAAACATGAACCAACTGATTTACCATGGTTTAGTAAGAGGATTTCCAATGAAGGAGTTCAAATGTGATGACAACTGCTCTGCTTATTTAAAAGGGAAACAACATAAGGTCTCATTCCCTTCAATAGAAGAGCCAAAGTCCACTGCCTGCTTGCAATTATTGCATATGGATCCTTTTGGTCCTGTAAGAGTGATGAGCATGGCAAAGAAGAAACATTGTCTGGTAATTGTGGATGATTACTCCAGATTTGTATGGACTTTCTTCTTGCACTCCAAAGATGAAGCTGGACAAGCTATTATGAACTTTGTGTTGTATGTTAAGAAACAGTATTCCCTTCCAGTCAAGTGTGTGAGGAGTGATAATGGCACAGAATTTAGAAATCACACACTTGATGACTTCTACCTGTCAAAGGGAATCAAGCGCCAGTTCAGCATTCCAAGAACTCCTGAACAAAATGGAGTGGTGGAGAGAAAGAACAGGACACTTGTTGAAGCTGCCAGGTCAATGTTGGCTGATTCAGGACTGCCACTGACCTTTTGGGCTGAAGCTATCAACACAGCTTGCTATGTGCAGAATAGAGTATTAGTAAATCAGAGGTTGATAAAGACTCCTTATGAAGTGCTACATCATTTGGCCCCTTTGATTTCATTTTTTAGAGCATTTGGGTGTCCCTGTTATATTCTCAACATAAAGAATCCACTTCAGAAGTTTGAATCAAAGGTGGATGCAGGGTACTTTGTTGGTTATTCATCTACTTGCAAGGCATACAGAGTTTTCAACTGCAGAACAAAAATGGTGGAAGAGACTTTGCATGTGAAGTTTAATGAATCTCTAAAGGATAAAATTCCACAAAACCCTGTCGAGCTATTTGATTTGGACATACTGCAATATGTTCCTTATCAATCTCCATCTGTTGTAGTTCCTGATAATCCATCACCAACTGCACACAGTTCTCCACCTGGTGGTACTGATGATGATGCTGACAGTACTCACCTTTTCAGGTTAACTGCCTGAGTCATCTAAACCTGATGCTCCTGTAGCTTCAGCAGCTTCATCCATAACAAATGCTGATGAGATTTCTGAATCATCTACTTTATTTGAGTTGCCATCTCCTCTATGGTTTCAGAATCTCCATCAGCATCTGTTGCTGCTGAATCCCCTACAAACACTTGCACAGATCTTATTGTCTATCAAGAACTGAAAATCACCCAATGTCTCAGATCATTGGTGATATCAATGCTGGAGTTTCAACCAGAAGTCAGTTCTCCAATTTCTGCTTCTATGCTCTCTTCATCAGTCAGCAAGAGCCAAAGAACTATCATGTTGCATTAAGAGACAAGGGATGGGTTGAAGCCATGCAACTTGAGCTTCTTCAGTTCAAAAAGCAGCAAGTGTGGGAGCTGGTTCCTTTACCCCAAGGTAAGTGTGCAATAGGCACTAAATGGGTGTTTAGGAATAAAACAGATGAAAAGGGTCAAATTATTAAGAACAAGGCCAGACTGGTTGTACAGGGGTTTGCACAAGAAGAAGGTATTGATTATGATGAAACCTTTGCCCCTGTAGCCAGACTGGAGGCAATCAGATTGTTCTTAGCTTATGCTACCTTCCACAATCTTAAAGTTTTTCAAATGGATGTCAAAGTGTATTTTTATATTGTAAAATAAAAGAAGAGGTTTATGTGTGTCAACCACCAGGTTTTGAGGAGAATAAACATCCAGATTGGTTGTATAAGCTTGATAAGGCTCTATATGGGTTGAAACAAGCTCCTAGAGCCTGGTATGAAACATTATCAAATTTTCTTCTTCAAAATAATTTCACTAGAGGCTCCATAGATAAAACTTTGTTCATAAAGAAAGTGGGACAGCATAAGCTACTTGTTCAAATCTATGTTGATGATATTATTTTTGCATCCTCTGATCCACAGTTGTGTGATGAATTTACAAAGTTAATGCAAGAAAAGTTTGAAATGAGTGCCATGGGAGAATTACAGTTCTTTCTGGGTTTGCAAATCAAACAAAGTGCTGATGGAACCTTCATTGATCAGTCCAAATATACAAAAGATCTTTTGAAAAAGTTTGATTTACAAAACTGTAAGCCCTGTTCTACTCCCATGAGCAGCACCACACAACTGGATGTTGATCAGAAAGGTAAAGCGGTTGATAAAACCCTTTACGGATGTATGATTGGTTCCTTGATGTATCTTACAGCCTCTAGACCAGACATCATGTTTGCAACTTGTGTCTGTGCTAGATTTCAAGCTGCACCTAAAGAATCCCATTTGATTGCAGTCAAAAGGATCTTTAGATACTTGCAAGGAACTCAATCTCTAGGAGTTTGGTATTCCACTGGGCATTCTTGCAAATTAGTTGCTTTCTCTGATAGTGACTATGCAGGGTGCAAAGTCACCAGAAAATCAACTTCTGGTGGATGCCAATTTCTAGGCAATTGTTTTGTTTCTTGGCAGAGTAAGAAACAAACTTCAATTGCTACATCCACTGCTGAAGCAGAGTACATTGCTGCTGCAAGTTGTACATCTCAGGTACTCTGGCTTCAGAATCAATTATTAGATTATGGCATTACAGAGACTAAGACTCCATTGCTAATGGATAGTGCTTCGCTCTTTGTATTGTTAAGAATCCAGTCCAGCATTCTAGGACCAAACATATTGAGATCAGACGTCATTTTATTAGGATTGTTATGAAAAAGGTCTGATTGATCCAAAGTTTGTTCCTAGTGCTGATGAGCTTGCAGATATATTTACTAAGCCTTTAGACAGTGCAACTTTTCAAAATCTAGTGCTAAGGCTTGGTGTGCTAAGGCTTGGTATGCTGCAGCTGGAATAACTTGACTAATACTAATGCTCCCAGATCACAAGTACTGATGAGCATTAGTATACAAAAGTCAAAAATAAGTACTGATGAGTTATTTAGTCTTCAGCATTTTTCATAACTACTGAAGATTAAAATACTTCAAAGTACTGAAGTACATTATTTGGTGAAAAGAACTGATGAAGTTACAACTACTGATGGGGTTATAACTCCTGATGCCTTCTCTAACAAATAAGTACTGAAGAACAAATTTTGTCTAAAAGTACTGATGAGTAATCTTCCACAAGTACTGAAGTCAACATTTGTTCACAAGTTCTGAAGAATAATTTATTTTAACAGATCTTCTGAACATTTGTTCACAAGAGCTGAAGAATAAATATTCCAAAGAGCTGATGGCCAATGAAACATCTGAAAATCAGACATAGTCTGATGAGTAAATGGTGAGGTCAGAATGAAAAATCTGAATTGACGACAACAGCTGATGAGTAAATTTACTCTTCAGCTGATTCAAACTACTGCTGTTTCATGTCAAAACAACTGAAGCCAAAACCATGTCTTCAGTAGTTTACAACTACTGATGACTAACACCAAGTCTTCAGTTGTTCCCAACCTCTAAAGATGGAAACCATGTCATCAGTCGTTTCAAACACCTGATGACTAACACCAAAATCTTCAGACGTTTTCTATCAGTCGTTTCATAACCATACCCTATAAATACCTAACCCTAACTTCAGAGTTTTTCACTCTCATAATCTAAACATTCAAAAACTCTGAAACTTCTCTCTCATATTAATGGCGACCATGCAGCTCAAGCCGCGCCATAATTGTGTAGCCTACCTCACAAAATCACCCTTTTGGACCAAGTTCGATGCCGCCATCGATCTGATGGTTACCTCTCCTTACAAACCGTCCTTTCTTCTCAATCCAATCATCCACACCGAATCCCTCGTACAGTTCTGGACAAACGCCACCATTATCACTGGTGAAAATGACACCGAGGTCATTCTCCAGTCGTTTGTCAATCAACAGAAGGTGGTCATCACTTCTGATATCATTCGATAAACCCTAAATCTGAATGATGCCACCTTCGCCACTGAATATCCTAAGGGCACCATCGACCTATCTTTCGCCCAGTATGGATATGAAGGCGACCTCTGTGCTTCCACAATCCTAAAGAAGCACTTCCATGATCCTGAAAGACTTATTTTTCAAATGGTCAATGTCTGCCTTGCCCCCAAATCATCTTCATGGGATCAAATGTCATCAAGGTGGCAGCAGGTATTATACTCTATCCTTGAGCAACAAAATTTAAATTTTTCTGAAATAATCTTTTAGAATTAAAAGATATGGCTATGAAACCTGTGGCTAACAGATGGATATTATATCCAAGGTTTCTCATGGCCATTATCGAAAAACAATTAAAATCTGAAGGACTTGTTGGCCTAGGAGTCCCTGCTTTGGCTGTATTGCCTGAGGTATGCTCCAAGCACAACTCAGACACCCACCTCAAACAGGCTGTCAAGCTGCTAAAACCCAAGCAGCAGGAACTCACAGCCTCCTCCTCCAAATCCAAAGTCCCCACCAAGCCAAGAGCCAAAAAGCCCAAAAAGGCTACTCAGGGAGTTGAGTCCCCTGAGGATGCCCCTGCACCACAAAGGCAGAAAGTAGCTACTGGTATTAATCCCCCAGTAAGTACAAGGACTCTACCAGCCTCAACCGCTCAGGCATCCTCTCAACAGGATCCTAAAGCAACCACTTCCGGGGCAGCCACATCTCTGGAACCTATCTCACTTAAGAAGGTTACCATTGAAGAGCACCACTCTCCCCAGGTGCAAACTGATTCACCCCTATCTCCCATTGCAACCGCCCCACAAAGTCCAACCATTATCATTGCAAAAGTGTTGACTCAGCTCAACACTCTACCCTCTCCCCAGGAACCAACTACAACTGGGCAAACCACAACCACTCAGAGGGCGGATCCAAGTGTTGTTGAGAGCACACAGCATAGGGATTACAATGTTCTATCTCCTAGTGTGGAAGAGGAGATCAGAACATCTGGTGAGGTTGCCACTTCTCCTGCTTCAGCACATGAACAAGATGAGGTTAGTAACATCTCTAAGTCCTTACCAGAGGCAACTACTGATGAAGGATTTAATCCTGAGGCAGGAAGTCCCCAGTTCCAAGACAAAGGGGCACATGTGCATGCTGATCCACACTCAGCACATGTTAATCCTGATACAAGCAGGAGGTCAGGTGATTCAGCTAACACTGATGATGACCTGGGCTTCTTTTATGATGTTCTAGCCTAGAACACACTATTCTTGAGGAAGAGGTAAGTAGATTAAAACAACTACTTACCAAATTCTCTCATGAATCAAGTCCATCTACTACTATTCTCCCTGATGGCACCTTCTTCTGAAGGTCTCCCACACACAGAGCCACTCCCATATACTCAGCCACCAGCCTCTGCTTCTGGCACCATTTCTCAGGGACAGAACCCCTCTGAGCAAATGGTTGCTCTCTTTCAAACATACCTGCCTCTCATCACTCCCATCATCACTGATATTGTGAATAAAACCCTTGATAGAGGCTTTCCTCAAACATTCAAACCCTGATTGATGATGTTGTGTCAAAGAAACTTTCTGACATTCAAACCCCTGCAACCAATGCAACCAAAAAGGGGGAGTCAGTGAAAGTCATCAAGAGAAAAAGAGTTGACGAGGTAAAAGAGAAAGAGAAGGAGAAAGAGGTGGAAAAAGAGGTGGAGAAGGAGAAGGAGATGGAGAAGGAGACCGAGAAAGAGAAGGACTTTCATGTCACTTATAAGAAAAAGAAGAGTGATGAAAGTGAGAAAACTCCTGCTGAGAAGAATCTAAATGATATGATCAAGAAGGCTGATGACCAACACAACAGGTCAATGGATAAAATCATTGATCAGCTGTTTAGGCAAGGCTTTGATACAGCAAACTTGATTCTGAGATCAGGAGGTTAGAGATTCAGGAGATCGAACACCGATGGTCTTGCTATAATGAAAAAGAGAAGGAGAGACTTGAAGCTATGGCAAGATTCATTTCGAAGTATCTGGGGAGATCAGTCCTTGAAGTAAAATCATGGTCCAGGGACAATATCTTGGAAATAACCAACAAGATCTGTTCGTCTGAGGTATTCACAAAAGGGATGATCATAGAAGCCCTAAATGTAGCTGGTGCTGGGAGCAGGACTGATCTAGCCAAGCAAACCAAAGTCTCTCTTACAAAAATGCTAGAACAGCCTGTCCAATCTCCCACACCAAAACCACCCACATCACAACCCTCAAAACCATCTCCCTTTCCCAAGAAACCAATAGCCGATGATGCACCCCAGAAGAGGAAGAAAAGGGTGTTAAGGCTCGAAGAAGAAGAAGAAGATGATGATGAGGATGAGGACAGGATGCCTATTTCAGCCGTTATTACATTGCCTAAGGCCAAAAGTCAACCATCAACAATCACTCCTGCTCTTCAGATGGAAACTGTAAAAGTGAAAATTGAAGAAGAGCAACAGCAAAGATTACATGATGAGGAGGTGTTGAGAATGGTTGACAAAGTCTATACTCAAACTTCATCAATTATAGCCATGAGAAAACATGCTCAGAGGTTATATGCTCTCAAACAGACTTTTCAATATCAGAAAGAACGATTAAGGTTTTGGCCTGATCCCAGGGTGAGTCATAGGATTCACAAGAAAGACATTCCACATAGATACAATGGCCAAGTGAAAAAGATCGTAGATGTAGTGATCATGCTGGCCATTGTAATCTCACCCTGGGAGATCCTAGAAGACTTCAAGAAAGCCTATAAAGCTAATCTTCCTCCACAAAAGTTGTTGGAGAACAAAATGGTGAAAAAGCGGTTAGTATACAAGAGGCTTGAGGAAGTCAGACAAAATGAACTCCAGTTGCTGCTAGATGGTAATCACCCTGATGAATTTGCCTATAGAGAAATCACAACTGTTGAGTTAAGAAATGGGAAGCAGGTCAAATACCTCTCTGAGTATTATGGGCCTGAATCATTTTTTGAGGGAGAAGCCGAAGACCTTACCAAGGAGGATCAACTTGTCTTACTTGAGGCTTATGTGAGAGAGTCTTACAGACTCATAGTTGGGAAGTAGGTTCAATGGATGGGGTAACAGCTCTGTGTCCAGTTCCCCAAGACAGAGTTCCCATCCATCCTTTTCCAAACAGATCTTTGAAACCTCTTTCCTGGCCTGTGCTGATTTTGGTCATTTCTGAGCTGATCCAGAAGAAAAAGACAACACTTTTCTGCCTAATAAGTGGGACATCAATAAAGTTAAAGGTTTTGGCTGCATTGGTTCAGGGGGAGTTTTTTGGACCAAAAGAACCAATGAGCCTGATCAGAAAAACCTTTAAGTCCCACAGACATTACAACAACTGCTGAAGGCTTCATCAGCTGATGACAACAACTGAAGACTACAAGTGCCGAAGTTCAAGTACTAAAGACATCAGCTGAAATTCAAGTACTGAAGACATCAGCTGAAGTTCAAGTACTGAAGACATCAGCTGAAGTTCAAGTACTGAAGACATCAGCTGAAGTTCAAGTACTGAAGACATCAGCTGAAGTTCAAGTGCTGAAGATTATAAGTACTGAAGACTTCAGAGGTTGTCACAATAGCTGAAGAAGTACTCTTCAGTTGTTGTGATGGTTTTCCTTTTTAGTTGTTTTCTTTCAGTAGTTTTCTTATTATAAAACGTCTGAAGAGCTTGTTCTTCAGATGTTGTAGTTCAGTAGTTATAAGTTTCAGTAGTTATGTTAAGTTTACACTTAGCTTTTGTAAGAAGATGTCAGCTGTTGTAAGACATCTTCAGTAGTTTAGTTATATTTCAGTAGTTGTTATAATAACGGTTAGATGTTACTATCAAGTGACATCAGCTGACGTCACCTTCCTTATATAAGGAAGGATGACCTAATTTTGTAATGGCCGAAGCGTGTGATTGAATGAAATATTCCTTTTGGCAGAAATACTTTCTTTCTCTATAACCGTACTGTTCCATTGCATTATCATTTGTGTTCTTTCTTGAATTTGTCTAATTCTTATACAATTCCGCTGCAAATCCTAATCTAATTGATCAAACAAGGTCTGAGATCCTTTCAGAAATCATTCCCTTTCCTGAAGGTTCTGACTGAGAAATCACCTTCATAGCCCATCTATACAAAGGACTGGTTTTAACAGTAGATTTCCGGAAGGATAAATCAGCTTCTACATCATCCGACTGCAGATGAGTGTTTATTGATGCTAAAGTGATGAAGATTGTCCACCCCGCACTGTAGCAGACAGTGCCTTCTCCTTATCTATAGTGACCTCTTGGTAGGTCCACTAGAAGTCTAATAGCTGATCCTCATATAATGGAGGATCTATAGTGAAGGTGGTGAATTAGTTTGACAAAGTAAGAAAGTGACAAGTCTCTGAGAAACCTAGATCTTTCTCAGAGTTCAACATAACAACTTCATTACGTTGCTTGTGAAGGTGCGTGGAGAAACGGGTTGGTTTTTGCGGTCAAGGTTGACCATTTGAGGTAGCTTTGTTGTGAGGGAAGATAAGAACAAGGTCGGTTTATAAGTGAATTTAGGTTAGAGAATTTGCAGATAAAGAAGATAGTAAAAGAGGTGGAACCGTTAAGTGTATATATATATATGAAATGGATTTGAGACAAAGTTAATGCAAAAGGATAAAATTTAAAATCCGAATGTCAGTCCCACCTCTTGTAGAATTTCTTGAATCTATGAATGAGAAGAGCTATCTGTTGGACTATCTCTATGTACTACAAGTCATCTTGATGAATACAGTCCAAATCTTCTAGGGTGAAGAGAAAGTTCCCTGTGCTTTCATTAGTAGACACAAAGGCTTGTGATAAGCTTGTCTCTTAAAATAGGCTTCCTTGGATGTAACTCTGCCTTGGTGTCTTTGGGAAAATAATGAAAGGACCTTTTTTATGAGTTTTGAAAGGAGCAGATGACATGATGTTGTAGTTCTCTGTAATCCCTTTAACCACATGAAAGGTTGAACTCTACTGATTGTTAGAGTTAACAGATGGATTTTGCATGTTTATCTTCATCTGGTAGCCATTGAGAATACCATATAACTCAGTGAAAGTAGGGGTCTTGAGGTTCTCAGACCTCTTGATGACCATATAATAGTGTGTCCATTGTCTATGAAGAGAGGACATAAACTTCCTTACAATGTCCCTGTTCTCAGGAGTTACTCCAACATCCATTAGAGTATCCATAATTTCAACATACCTAAAGTATTGTTGAGTCATGGTTTCACCCATCTCGAAGGTGAAATTCTCAAATTATTGTTTCAAGAGATCATTCTTGTTCTCCTTTGCTTCAGTAGACCCCTCATGCATGAGCTTTAGTGTATCTCATAGTTGTTTAGCAGTCTTGCGCTTCTTGAAGCCTCTATATATGGAGTTTGGAAGAGCAGTTTGGAGGGCAGTCATGGCTTTCTGATCTATATCTATTTTCCTCTAGTCTTGTTCAGAGTAGTCAGCCACTTCCTTTGGTATCATACCACCTCCAGCAGCAGCTAAAGAGGTGCATAGTACATGAGGTCCAGAAACAACAGATCCCCACATCTTGTTGTCTTGAGACTTGATGTAGCCTTCTATCCTTTGGAACCAAGTATCAAAATTATCAGGAGTGATCAGTGGAGACTTTGTCATGGTACCGGTTTCCATATCAACCTTTGTGATAGCTTCCATTTGAGATGTTAAGTGATTTGTGAAACTAAGAGGATTTAAGATGGTGAGATCTTACAATCAAGAGCCTGAATTGCTCTGATACCAATTGCAGGACCAGTTAACGGCAGTTAATACAATAAGTATCACAATGTGGAGAGTGTTAAAACACTTAATAGATCGAATATGGAATCAGGTTTATGTAGAAAATACTAAGAACACAAGTAATTAACTGTTGTTAGACCCAGGGATGAAACGTGTTATTTTTTTCTCAAAACTTAGTACTAAATTTGTAGTTTTTCAATCCCAGGAATGAAAACTGTAATTTGAGGAAATTTTAGGGACAATCCATGTAATTTACTCAAAACTTTATTATAAAATGTTTTTCTGTCGAAAGAACCTAAAGTTTAAGTCGAGCCAACAATCCGTTAATCGTTTATGTTCACGACTTGAAGTTTAGTCAAAAGCATGATGTACAAGTTTTTATTGCATAATAGTTGTTTTACTAATGTCACAAGCCTGTGACTTTGACTTACGCATGATTGATCTGAAATAACAGTAAAGAATAAAATGCTATGTGTGCTCTATAAATTGTCTTATAATATTTTCTTATATAGTATTATTTTTTAGTATTTTTATATTTTTCTCTTATAACTTTACACGATAGTGTTTTTCACTTCAAATACGCCGGTATGATTTATTTTTACCTACATGTTGCTATAAGTTCTTTTTGAAACCAACACGTATCCAATATAATAAACATTTAAATTTTTTTACAAATTCATATTTTCCTGAATTTCGAATATATCATTGGGAAGCGGTCACTTTTATGTAAGGTCCGATATAAATTTTAATAAAGGCAAACCACGCAACACTGGGACAAATTGCATGAGTGAAATATATTTATTTTTTTCACGGCAACATATCACTTAATATATATTAATTAGCAACTTAAGGTTGAATTGATTGTTGTACCATAGACATTAAAGGTTGTATATATGTATGTATGTATATATATATATATATTATTTTTAATATAATACTTTTATATCTTTTACAATTTATCCAATATAAATTTTCACTTTCAACTATTATCGGCTATAGTTTTCATCTTTTACAATTTTTTCGTTTTACATTTTGCTCTAAATTCTGAGAGTTAACACATCGTAATGTGAACGTGTGGTTCAACGTTGTTACACCTATTTATTCCCATTTAATGGCTCCGTCTCAACGGTGGGTCCTAGATCGACTTAGTTATTGTGTTTAATATTTTATGTTTCACGTGCATGGTTCAAAGTTTTTACGTCTACTTTCTGTTCAGTTTTAATTTTTTCTTTTTTTGTTTTTTAATACGAGTTTTCCCGGTTGGTGGCCGCTGACGGTAATATCACATTGATGCTACTTGACATAATCTTATGCCCCCGTCGCAACGCGAGGGACTTAATACTAGTTGTATGTATAATAACTAATAACTATGCGGATAATTATTCGTGCTTAATGACAGGCAATATTACATAAAACTAAACACTTTATATTTATATTTAGATAACTAGATCCCTTTGTTATAAAAATAAACATTAATGAACATGAAATCTAATATAAAAACAAACGGTTATGGACTATTTTATAAACCTATCTGTATACCAAGTTTAAGTGTAAAAACAAAATTGAATTAATAAACAAATTAAAAAAGAAAATGAAAATTTGAGTTGAAGAAAACATAAGAATCACTAAATGACAAAATAGATATTGTTCATAGTGCACACTTTTTAACATATATAGTAGCTAATGACTTATTTAAAACTCCACAAACTAAAAGATTATTTGTACAGATGTTAACCTTAAATTAATCTTGTTTAATTTTTACAAATCTTATGATGGGGGATACTTTTAGAAACCCCTTGATACCACTGGATCAAAAAAGTTAATCTTATTCAACGAAAAAGTTTCAAAGTTAAGTTTCACACATCCAACTTACTCATGATACAACTATTTGTACATTTATTATAATATCTATATTAAGAAAAACATTATTTATACACATATTTAAAAACAGCTTCACTACTATTGTAAAATTTGTTGTCTTTGTATTCTAACCATCATTGTTTGATAAAATGAAAATTTTAACCCATTTAGGTTTCATTTTAATGTATTTTTGATATTTTGAAACTTGAAGTCGTGAACATAAACGATTAATGGATTGTTGGCTCGACTTAAACTTTAGGTTCTTTCGATAGAAAAACGTTTTATAATAAACTTTTGATTAAGTTACATGGATTGCCCCTAAAATTTCCTCAAATTACAGTTTTCATTCCTGGAATTGAAAAATTACAGATTTAGTACTAAGGTTTGAGAAAAAAATAACACGTTTCATCCCTGGGTCTAACAACAGTTAATTACTTGTGTTCTTAGTATTTTCTACGTAAACCCGATTTCCAATTCGATCTATTAAGTGTTTTAACAATCTCCTTACTGTGAGACTGATTGTATTTACTACCCTTAACTGGTCCTGCAATTGGTACTAGAGCAACTCAGGCTCTTGATTGTAAGATCTCACCATCTTAAATCCTTTTAGTTTCACAAATCACTTAACATCTTAAATGGAAGCTGTCATAAAGGTTGATATGGAAACCGGTACCATGACAAAGTCTCCACTGATCACTCCTGATGATTTTGATACTTGGTGCCAAAGGTTGTAAGGCTTCATCAAGTCTCAAGACAGCAAGATGTGGGGACTGTCATTTCTGGACCTGATGTACCATGCACCTCTTCAGCTGCTGCTGGAGGTGGTATGAAACTAAAGGAAGTGGCTGACTATTCTGAAGAAGAATGGAAGAAAATAGATATAGATTAGAAAGCCATGACCACCCTCCAAACTACTTTCCAAACTCCATATACAGAGACTTCAAGAAGTGCAAGACTGCTAAACAACTATGGGATGCACTAAAGCTCATGTATGAGGGGTCCAATGAAGCAAAGGAGAACAAGAAGGATCTCTTGAAGCAACAATTTAGGAATTTCACCTTCGAGATAGGTGAAACCGTGACTCAACAATACTTCAGGTATGTTGAAATTATGAATACTCTAATGGATATTGGAGTAACTCTTGAGAACAGGGATATTGTAAGGAAGTTCATGTCCTCTCTTCATAGACAATGGACACACCATTGTGTGGTCATCAAGAGGATTGAGAACCTCAAGACCCTTACTTTCACTAAGTTATATGGTATTCTTAGATGCTACCAGATGGAGATGAACATACAAAATCCATCTAGTAACTCTAACAATCAGTAGAGTTCAGCCCTTTCATTTAGTTAAAGGGATTACAAAGAACCACAACATCATCTCATCTGCTCCCCTAAAAACTCATAAAAGGGTCCTTTTATCATCTTCCCAAATACACCAATGCAGAGTTACGTCCAAAAAAGTCCATTCCAAGAGACAAGCTCATCACAAGCCTTTGTGTCTACTAATGAAAGCACAGGGAACTTTCTCTTCACCCTTGAAGATTTGGACTGTATACATTCTGATGACTTGGAGTACATGGAGATAGTCCAACAGATAGCGCTCTTCTTACTCATAGAGCCAAGAAATTCTACAAGAGCTCGGACTGATATTTGAATTTCAAAGTTTATCCTTTTGTATTAACTTTGTCTCAAATCCATTTCATATATATATATACTCAACGGTTCCCCCTCTTTTACTATCTTCTTTATATGCAAATATTCTAACCTAAATTCACTTATAAACCAACCTTGTTCTTATCTTCCTTCACAACAAAGCTATCTCAAATGGCCAACCTTGACCGCAGAAACCAACCCGATTTCTCCATGCACCTTCATAGGCAATATAATCAAGTTGTTATGTTGAACTCTGAGAAAGATATAGGTTTCTCAGAGGTTTGTCGCTTTCTTACTTTGTCAAACTACTTCACCTCCTTCACTATAGATCCTACATTTTATGAGGATCAACTATTAGACTTCTAAAGCACCTGCCAAAAAGTCACCATAGATAGGGAGAAGGCACTATCTGTCATAGTGCAGGGGAGGATAATCTTCATCACTCCAGGATCAATAAACACTCATCTGTAGTCGGATGATGTAAAAGCTGATTTGTCCTTCTCAAAATCTTCTATTAACCAGTCCTTTGTATAGATGGGCTATGAAGGTGACTTCTCAGTCTGAACCTTCAGGAAAGGAAATGCCTTCTCTTAGTGGAATACCTCCTCCATGTGGTCATTCACAGTTTATCTAACAAGCATGGAGGATGGGACCAGCTTCCTGAAGACCTTTTTACAGTCCATGGGATGGTTCAGGGGGTCAAGTTCAGGTACTCCCAATTTGTATATACTAATTTACTTGCAAAGTTGGACTCTTTAGAATATTACATGTTTATTAGATATGTCTAGCGCATTCTCAACTGTGAACTGGGCTCATAGTTGAGGGGAACATGTGTTTTTCTAAAATTAGGACAGATGAAGCCCGACATCTTTAATACAATAATAAAGCCTACTGTGGGCTTCTCAGGGGTAGAAAAAGCCCTTGTCCCAAAAATGTTAGAGCTCATTGCTCAAGGTGGCAACCTAGCAGCACCAGCTAGTGTTGAACCCACACCTTCTACTTCACAACAACCCATACCAGCATAAATAACCATCACCTACTAAAGAAAATTTAAACAAACCCCTGCACAAGCTATTCAGCTTATGCAGGCCCTCATGTCACCACCTATGTTGGAGGAAGTAGACACTGGAACTCCCAGTTCCTATGAGGAGCAAACCACTCCCATCTCACCAATGATCAATGTTGAGGTTCCTCATGTTCAAACTGATTAGCTCATAACCCTAACAGCTTTAATCCTTCACTCAGAGTCTCAAAACTCAATATTCAGAGGACAGTACCCATCCCCAGCCTCTTGATCTAAACCAACCCATTCCCAACCTAGAATTCTATAATTATAAAGATATAGGATTCAGTGAGTATCATGAGTCTCTCTTTTCCACCCCTGCTCACGGAGAGACGAGTACTCCTACCTCTCCTATATCTAGCCCATATCATCCATCTACTACTGAGGTGGAACTCCCTGAACCTGTTTAGGAGATCTATATAGAAGAGGCTCTCACTTCAGCAAGTGATTACATCATAAAGACCTCAACCATGGCAACCCAGCCCATTAACACTTCAACTTAAGCTGTTAGTGTGCAGGGGAAATCTAGCAGCTAAGAACAACATACTGGTGATGAGGAAGAAGACTTAGGTCCTATTCTCTCTTCCCTCAGTGATTTTTCCGATGAAGATGAGGGGAACATGCGACTAAAGGTGCACAAACCGACCAAAACATGCACCTATTTAGTCTTCAAGGTTAGTCACTTTGAATCTCAAATGACTACCTTACAAAGAAGGGTTCCTGATCAGTAACTTGAGATTTCTAATCTCAAAGAAAAACTAGCTGGGAGACCTTTAAGGAGGACTCAACCAGGAACACAAGAACCTATGGATGTGATAGACTTAACCCCCAGTTCACCTATGCAAGAGGGTGATGGTACCAAAAAGAGGGAGAAAGTCCAAGCAATCATAGAACCTGGGAGTTCTTCATAGAGTATGGACATTGAGGATTCACCACCCTCACTTGCAATTATCCATACTCAGCAACCTCCTCAAGACCACATTGATGTAGACTCATTCATACAGAGTCTGTTTAAGGAGGGTATACGAAGAGCTATGCCTACTCCATCTCATCACTTTAAAAATTCATTGTTCTTTTGTTCTGTCTCATTACTTACTTGTGTTCTTAGTATTTTTCTATATAAACTTAATTCCCTATTCAATCTATTAAGTGTGTTAACACTCTTCTCATTGTGAGACTGATTGTATTGACTACCCTTAACTGGTCCTTTAATTGGTACAGAGCAATTCAGGCTTTTGATTGTAAGATCTCACCGTCTTAAATCCTCTCAGTTTCATAAATCACTTAACATCTCAAATGGAAGCTCTCATAAAGGTTGATACGGAAACTGGTACCATGAAAAAGTCTCCACTGATCACTCCTGATGATTTTGATACTTGGTGCCAAAGGATGGAAGGCTTTATCAAGTCTCAAGACAACAAGATGTGGGGATCTATTGTTTCTGGACCTCATGCACCATGCACCTCTTCAGCTACTGCTGAAGGTAGTATGAAACCAAAGGAAGTGGTTGACTACTCTAAAGAAGACTAGAAGAAAATGGATATAGATTAGAAAGCCATGACCGTCCTCCAAACTGCTTTTCCAAACTTCATATACAGAGGCTTCAAGAAGTGCAAGACTACTAAAAAACTATGAGATGCACTAAAGCTCATGTATGAGGGGTCCACTGAAGCAAAGGAGAACAAGAAGGATCTCTTGAAGCGACAATTAAAGAATTTCACCTTTAAGATAAGTGAAACCATGACTCAAAAATACTTTAGGTATGTTAAAATTATGGATACTCTAATGGATGTTAGAGTACTCTTGAGAATAGGGACATTGTAAGGAAATTCATCTCCTCTCTACATAAACAATGGACACATTATTGTCTGATCATCAGGAGGACTGAGAACCTTAAGACCCTTACTCTCACTGAGTTATATGGTATTCTCAGTGGCTACCAGATGGAGATGAACATGAAAAATCCATCTGGTAACTCTAACAATTAGTAGAGTTCAGCCCTTCATGTGGTTAAATGGATTACAGAGAACCACAACATCATCTCATCTACTACCCTGAAAACTCACAAAAAGGTCTTTTCATCATCTTCCCTAAGACACCAAGGCAGAGCTATATCCAAGGAAGCCCATTCCAAAAGATAAGATCATCACAAGCCTTTGTGTCTACCGATGAAAGTACAGGGAACTTTCTCTTCACCCTTGAAGATTTGGACTGTATTCATCTAGATGAACTGGAGTACATGGAGATAGTCCAACAGATAGCTATTCTCACTCATAGAGCCAAGAAATTCTATAAGAGGTGGGAAAATTTGGATTTCAAGTTTTATCCTTTTGCATTAACTTTGTCTCAAATCCATTTCACATATATATAATCAACGGTTCTCCCTCTTTTACTATCTTCTTTATCTACAAATTCTTTAACCTAAATTCGCTTATAAACCGATCTTGTTCTTATCTTCTTTCACAATAAAGCTACCTCAAATGGCCAACTTTGACCATAGAAACCAACCTGATCTCTCCATGCATCTTCACAGGCAATATAATCAAGTTGTTATGTTGAACTCTGAGAAAGATTTAGGTTTCTTAGAGGTTTGTCGCTTTCTTACTTTGTCAAACTACTTCACCTCCTTCATTGTAGATCCTACACTCTATGAGGATCAGCTATTGGACATCTAGAGGATCTGTCAAGAGGTCACCTTAGATAAGGAGAATGCACTGTCTACCATAGTGTAGGGGAGGACAATCTTCATCACTCCAGCATCAATAAACACTCATCTACAGCCGGATGATGTAGAAGCTGATTTGTCCTTCCTAAATCTACTGTTAACCAGTCCTTTTTATAGATGGGCTATGAAGGTTACTTCTCAGTCAGAACCTTTAGGAAAGGGAAGGCCTTCTCTCAGTGAAAATACCTCCTCCATATGGTCATTCACAGTTTATCTAACAAGCATGGAGGATGGGACCAGATTCCTAAAGACCTTTCCTTTATAGTCCATAGTATGGTTCAGGGGGTCACGTTCAGGTATTCCCAATTTGTATATACTAATTTACTTGCAAACTTGGACTCTTTAGAATATTACATGTTCCCTAAATATGTCTAGCACATTCTCAATTGTGAACTGAGCTCACAGTTGAGGGGAACAGGAAATGTTCTAAAATTGGAACAGATGAAGCTGGACATCTTTAATATAATAAGAAAGCCTACTGTGGGCTTCTCAGGGGTAGAAACAGCCCTTTTCCTAAAAATGTTAGACCTCATTGATCAAGGTGGCAACCTAGCAGCACCAGCTAGTGTTGAACCCACACCTTCTACTTCACAACAACTCACACTAGCACAAATAACCATCACTTACCAAAGAAAATCCATACAAACCCCTGCACAAGCTACTCACCCCTCATATCACCACCTATGTAGGAGGAAGTAGACGCTGGAGCTCCAACTTCTCATGAGGAGCAAACATCTTCCATCTCACCAATGATCAGTGATGAGGTTCCTCATGCTCAGACTGATGAGCTCACAACCCCCAACAACCTTAAGTCTTCACTCAGAGTCTTAAAAATCTAGTGAACAATATCCAGAGGACAGTTACCATCCCCAGCCTCTTGATCTAAACCAACCCATTCCCAACCTAGAATTCTATGATGATGAAGATATGGGTTTCAATGAGTATCATGAGTCTCTCTTCTCCACCCCTGCTCAAGGAGAGATAAGTACTCCTGCCTCTCCCATATATAGCCCGTATTATCCACCTACTACTGAGGTGGATCTCCCTAAACCTATTTAGGAGATCCATATGAAAGAGGCTCTCACTTCAGCAAGTGATTACATCATTAAGACCTCAACCATGCAACCCAGCCCATTAACACTTCAACTGAAGCTGTTAGTGTGCAGGGGAAATCCAGCAGCCAAGAACAACATGCTGGTGATGAGGAAGAAGACTTAGGTCCTATTCTCCCATCCCCTAGTATTTCTTTTGATGAAGATGAGGGGAATATACGACTAAAGGTACCCAAACCGACCAAAACATGCACCTATTTAGTATCTAAGGTTAGTGCAGGACCGTAGAAGGGTATGCACTTACAACACAATAGCACAATTGAGGAGTGTTATTTATAACACTTAACAAATCAAATAGGTCACTGGTAACTTATATGAAGGATGCTAAGAACACAAGTAAAAGTGAGACAAAACAAGATAGCTAACAACACAAGTATCTGGTTTTCAAGAATGTTGTATATTTCTTCTCAAGTTCTTTTACAAGATGTTACAAAGCATTGATTCAAAGTTTCAAGTACTTGAGATACTTTATACTACATCCTACAGCCGGCCATACTTTGAAGGCCAGCTGGATACATAAGACTAGACAACAACAAAATCTAATATAGAGTCAAAAGGCAGATTGCCTTTTGACTAGCGACTATGACATGTCATAGCTCACATCCTAATATATTACAAAAAAAGATAAAAGCACATAAAGTAGAAAGCTCAACCCAAGACCTTAATGTACAGTTACCAAAAGCATGGACCTTTTCACCAACTTATATAAGTTGGTGACTGAACAGAACTATGCAGCGGAAAGGTGGTCCAGCTTTATGGTAAAATACATTAGATAAAAGCATGTTCATAAAAGTCTTCAGAAGAAATCTGTCTTCACTCTTTGGCTTCAGAAGACTTTGTCTTTGAAGCTTCGGAGGGCTTCGCTTTTGGCTTCAGAAGATGTTGGTCTTGGCTTCGAAAGATTTTACACTTAGAATGATTGTCTAATGCAAGGTGTAAAACTTCTGAAGAATTTCTACTTTAGTTCTTTAGAGCATGCATACAGAGAGACTTTGGATGTTTTGGCTACATCAGACTTATAGGAATCCTTACAGTTAGTCACTTTGAATCTCAAGTGACTACCTTTCAAAGAAGGGTCCATGATCAGTAACTTAAGATTTCTAATCTCAAAGAAAAACTAGCTGGGAGACCCTTAAGGAGGACTCAACCAAGAACACAAGAACCTATGGATGTGATAAACTTAACCCCCAGCTCACCTATGCAAGAGGGTGATGCTACCAAAAAGGGGGAGAAAGTGCAAGCAATCACAAAACCTGAGAGTTCTTCACAGAGTATGGACATTGATGATTCACCACCCTTACTTGCAATTGTCCATACTCAACAATCTCCTCAAGACCACATTAATGTGGACTCATTCATACAGAGTCTGTTTAAGGAAGGTATACGAAGAGCTATGCCTACCCCATCTCATCACTTTAAAATCCATATGGGATAGAGGTATGACACTGATAGAAGAGCTCTGGTAATCTCTAGATCTCAAGGGCAACATGAAATCTTCAACTTATTCAACTTGAGATTCTATGAGAGCGTTTATTTGATTAACCTTCCACTTGCCAACCCAAGTCAAAACAGCTAAGCTGTAAGGTTAGTAGATAGGATTCAAGAAAAGGTGTTAGAAGAGCTCAAGATGAGATCTAGATTATATAGACAGAGGCTAGTAGGTAAAACTATTAGTCAACTGGATGTTGAGGTGGACCCTAAGATTAGCTTTGAAGGGGAAGCCTTGACTGCAAGCTCGGTAGTTGGACTTATGAACCTTGAGACATGAACCTCTTCAGCACCTATTACCCTCAGTGAGGCACCAGCTAGTGAAGGTGTCTCACACCCTCTCTTTGGCAAGAGTTTGACTGCTGAATCAAGCAATAAAGGCCAAACCTCTCTTCACCCTTAGTCACCAAGTCCTGTGAGTGATAAAGGGAAAAGGAAACGGACTCTTTAGGAGATTAAGGAGGAGGACAGAGAGAGGAAGAGGAAGCTAAAGGGAAAGAGTTCTAGTGGATCCCCAAGCTTCATGGAAGCTGCTATCAGGGCTGCCCCCAATCCAAACAATCAAGATGATGAGTTGAGGGCGGCCAGGGTAAATTACTTGGGGACCAAGAACTACAATTTGGATGAACTCATCTCTCCTCCCTTAAAGAAACTTAATTAACTGGCAGACATAGAGCTGTTAAAGGAGAGGAAGGAGGCAGAGGATACAGAGTTGCTCCTCAAGATTAGAGAAGAAAGAAGGTAGAAAAGGCTTTATAAATATGCTCCTACCCTCGCCCTAATTGAAGAAAGCCTTGAGACAGAGGCTGTGGTAAGTGAACAACCTCAGGTAGACAAGGCAGTTGATAGAAAAAACATGATCAACTACCTAAGTGCCACAGGTGTCTATCAGGCATTTGCACTTCTTCTCCTTTCATATAAGTATATTGAATTCAAGTATCTTAAGCAGCTGGAATAACAAGTTATTAAAGAACAAAAGGCTACTAAGATAAAAATGATGGAAGAAGCTGCAAAGTCAAAAGCCATCGTCCAAAAGAGCTAAAAGAAGTCCGCTGATAGGTAGAGGACGATGGGCTCTTGAAGCTGTATGGATTCTCCAGAAAGAGGCTTGGTTTAATATCTTTATCCACTGTAGATGGGCAAGAGATAGAAAGTCAAAAGCTTTTGTGAACAAATCGGTATATTGTTCATTTGTGTTAACTTTGACTAGGTTTATCAATTCCTTTTCAAAATTACCTCTAATTAAATTATACCTGATGTTGATGTGTTTTGCCCTTGAGTGCTGCACAAGATTTTTTATGATAAAGATAACACTGTTGTTGTGTATGTGAATTGGAGTCTCCTTGAAGTGAATCCATAGTCCAGCATCTGATACTAAATCCAAAGCACTTAAGCATAGCAGCTAGCAGTAGCAATTTATTCAGCTTCAGAAGTAGATGCGGACACACAGGATTGTTTCGTGCATCGCCATGAGACTATCCTTCCACTAAGGAATTGACATCCCCTAGATATAGACATTGTAGTCATGTTGTAGTCATTATAGTCAGTATCTGTATAAGCATACAGATTAAAGTCAGAATTCTTTGGATATCAAAGGCCTAGTTTAGGAGCACCTTTGAGATATCTAAGAATTCTCTTCACAACAAACAGATGAGACATCTTAGGGTTGGCTTGATATCTTGCACAAATACATGTAGCAAACTTGATATCAGGCCTACTGGCTGTGAGGTACATAAAAGACCCAATCATAGCTCTATAGATTTGTTCATCTACACACTCTCCCTCAAGATCAGGTCCAAGGGAGTGGTTTCTTACTATGGGTGTCTTTGCAACCTTACATTCAGTCATGTTGAATCTTGTAAGTATGTCTTGTATGTACTTTAACTGACTTATGATGATGCCATTGTCAACCTGCTGCATTTTAATTCCTAGAAAGTAATTGAGTTCTCCCATGGCACTCATTTCAAATCTATTCTCATCAGCTTCTTAAAGTCTTTGCAGAGCTTTAGATTAGTTGACTCAAAGATAATGTCATCTATATAAACTTGAACCATCATCAAGTCATTCCCTGTTTCTTGATGAAGAGTGTTCCATCTATAGTACCTCACTTTGTAGCCATGCTGATAGAGATACTTAGATAGTGTCTCATACCACTTCCTTAGAGCTTAGTGCAGCCCATAAAGAGCTTTATCAAGCATGTAGACATAATTAGGATGATCTAAGTCTGCAAAGCCAGGTGGTTGATTGACATACACCTCCTCATCTATCACCCTATATAGAAAAGCACACTGACAACAAGTTGGTATACTTTAAAATCCTTGGATGCAGCAAAAGCAAAGAATATCCTAACAGCTTCAAGTCTTGCTATTGGAGCAAAAATATCAGTGTAGTCTATCACATCTTCTTGTGTGTATCCTTGAACAACTAGTCTAGCATTGTTCTTGATGACAAGTCCTATATCATCCTTCCTAAACACCCTTTTGGTACCTTCACGGTCTTCTCTTGAGGAAGAGGACATAGGTTCCAAACCTTTTGCCTTTTTAATTGAAGCAGCTCCTCCTGTATTGCTTCAATTCAACTTCAATCATTCAAAGCCTTATCAACCTTCTTTGGCTCTATCTGAGATAAGAAACAAGAGTATAGTCAAACATTTTTGTCATGGGTTTGTCCCCTTGTTCTCACCCCTGTGTCAATCTTTCTAATGATGTTTGTGGTGGGGTATGACTTGTGGATCATGAGTTGAGGAATCATAATAAGTTGATTCGACAGATCTAAATTTGTGAAGTTTAGATCTGGCAATGGAGTGTCACCCACCACATCAGCACACTTATAAAGAGAAGCTTGATCCAATGAGTATATGGCATCATTGATGTTGTCTTCCATGGAGTGGTTATCAGCATCAAGAAATTCTTGATCACTATCACCACCACCATTTCCTTCGACATTTAAAGCTCCTTCATTTGAGTTCCATGCCATTGAGCTGGAATTTGTAGGCACCTTAGATGTATCAGCTGAATGGTTATGCAGATAGAACTCCATGTGCAGGGTTAGTTACCACTGGAGCTGAAGTAGTATTCTTGTTTGGTCTTCTCAGCTCAAATCTTGGGTCATGATCTCATGTTGATAACTTACCTTTAGATCCTAAAACATTCTCACAAGATTTGTTAAAACAGTTGGTAAATAAATCAAGATCAAATAGCCAATCAGGACCAGAACCTTCCATACTGGGAGTGTGCTCATTGAAGGTCACATTGGCTGACTCTTCAACGAATCTAGTTCTGATATTGTATACTTTATAAGCCTTAGCTTGGGAAGAGTATCCAATGAAGTGTCCATCATCTGATTTCTCAGCAAATTTGGCCACTTGATCTTTGGCATTCAAGATGGTGAAAGGACATCCAAATGATCTTAGAAAACCAATAAAAGGTCTTCTTTTGTGCCATAAGGAGTCTTACCATGAATCTTAACTACTAAAACTTTGTTTTGCACATAGCAGGCAGTGTTGACTGCCTTTGCCTAGAAGGTGATGGACAGTTTAGATTAAGACAACATAGTTCTTGCATCTTCAATAAGTGTCCTGTTTCTTCTCTCAGTAACACCATTTTGCAGAGGAGTCCTGGGAGCACTATATTGTCTTGTAATACCCTTTTCATCACAAAATATGTCAAGGATTTGGTTCTTGAATTCAGTTCCGTGATCACATCTTATGATCTTGACCTTGTGATCATATTGATTCATAATTTTCAGAATGAAGTTCTTCAAGATCTCAGGAGTCTCATCCTTAGTTCTAAGGAAGAAAACCTAAGAGAATCTTATGAAATCATTTGTGATCACCAAACAGATTGAGCTCCTTCTTAGACTCATTACACTGGTGGGGCCAAAGAGATGCATATGTAATAAATGTAGTGGTGTAGTGATGGAGTTCTTTCCCTTTGGCTAGTGAGACGCCTTGTGTTGCTTCCCTTTCAGGCATGCAACACAGTGATCATCACTTGTAAACTCTTTCTTTGGCATTCTAGTTACCAAATCATTTTTAATTATTTATTCATATTTTTAAAGTTTACATGGCATATTCTTTTATGCTAAAGGAATGACTTATCACAATTTGCTTTAGATAAAAAGCAAGAAACTTCTCCTGAGGGGGATGTTTCTTGCAAATCCATCTTCTACAAGTTCCCTTTCCTAGGGGCTCTAAGCAGGATATGCTCTTCAGGAATAACCACCTCGGGCTTACGAATAATGCACTCATGCTCAGTGAAGATTATGTTGTGTCTCTGATCATAAAATTAGGATACACTCGGTAAATTATACCCAAGCTTTTTGAGAAAGTTTACATTTTCAATGCTGAGCTTACCAGGTACGACCATGCCCCTTCCAGTAATGTAACCACCTGCATCTCCTCCAAAAGCAACTAGCCCTCCATCAATTTTCTCATAATTTTAAAGCAAA
Organism: Flaveria linearis; assembly: GCA_024085815.1. Classification (NCBI taxonomy): domain Eukaryota; kingdom Viridiplantae; phylum Streptophyta; class Magnoliopsida; order Asterales; family Asteraceae; genus Flaveria; species Flaveria linearis. The sequence goes on along the minus strand of CM044010.1, from coordinate 43,737,619 downwards.
GAGCCATTGCCTATCATATGTCTGGAACAACCACTATCAATGATCCATACATTCCTCTTGATCTTTAGTTGTTCCTGTATAAAAGGAGAAGGTTAGTTACATTTGGAAACCCAAGCCTCATTGGTATTGGGTTTGTCAAAATAGACTGAAGACAATGCAATATTAATTGATCCCATGTTCAGTCTTTAAGGATCAACTGTTGTTGTTGATGAAAAACTTTCAATCACATGGTCTTCCTTTATCTTCCACACCATCTTTGGAATATTAGACTTGACCTTCAACACTTGGGAAGTTTTAGCAACTTTGGAAGTTTTAGCAACTTTGGAAGTTTTGGAGACTAGACCTTCAGAAGACCCTGATTTCACTGTAGTAAGACTCAGTACTTCGGAAGCATTCCTTTTTCTGAGACCAAAATTTATTCCGAATACAAGTTTTCACTTGTCTTCTTTTCCACTTTGAAGCTTCCGAAACAAAGATATATTCCTTCCAAAGCTTTCTTCTTCTTCTTCTTAGAAATCTTCTTCTTGTTCATGTGGATAGTACTTTTGGGATTGTAGAAGCAATCCTTAGAAAGTGAGATACCACATATGATGCAATCAACTGGCTTCCTCCTAAGAGTCTTCCTTTGAGTAGAAGACTAAGCTTGATCACTTTCCATATCCATCTTCATCTTATCAGTTGATGCAGCAAGCTTCTTAGGGAAAGGCTTGCTCTTGGAGCAGGATGGTTCAGGCTGTGTAGTAGTGGTACACATCTGATCAGTCTTTTTTTCTTCACATGAATGAGTTGGACATGAACTAGAACTCCAGGTACTAGAGTTCTTAGTTGAGTCCTCAACCTTTACCACTTTAAATCCTACAGGGATAAAGACTTTTTTCTACTTGGAGTTGAATGTGGCCTTGATATCTTGAGCCATCTTTGATTTTCTCTTGGCTACTCTTATCAAGTTCTTCCTCTTAGACTTTATCATCCCTGGTTCTTTCCTCTCCTCAGGAGAATAGTGACCCTTCTTAGGATGATCTTCTCCACTCATCTTAGATCCATCCTTCACTATCTCCTCCTTATCCTCTTCTTCAATGGGGTCTATAAGGGGAAGCTCATCTTGACAAGTTCCATACCTTGGATATCTTACAGATAGTAGAGTGTGTGGAGGAGCTATCTTAATAGATCCTAGTCCTTGCTTGTTCTGATAACACACTTTTGCATACAAGGATGAGGATATGATGTTCTTAAAGGTCTTTTCTTCAAGAACATATTTTTCTGCCCTAGCTTTGCTAATCATAAGCTCAGTATAGCATTCAGTTAACTTAGTGATGAGATCTTTGATTTGAATCCTGTAGTTGATATGTTAATGCTTAAGACTTGAAATGGTTTTCTCTAAATCTTCTATTTTAAGTTTATAATCATTTTTGACTCTTTTGAAATCAGCTTTTAAGGTGTTTAAGGACTCAAGGTCAGACCTCATCTCTAAGTTATAGGACCTGTATCTGTTAACTTTAGCAATGCATTATGGCGTACAAATATGTTACAATACCTTGGCTTCTCCATGATCAGCCATCAATGCTTGGTTCGGAGATGCATCTTCAACTGGAAACTCCAATCAAAGCCTCCTTCTTCAACAGCAACTTCAGCTTGCTGCTTGGGCTTTTCGATGTGTGGGGCTCCCTAAGTGTAGTTTGACCTGGGTTGTGCTTGGCTACCATTTTTCCTTGGTGTCTTGCACTCCCTAGTAAAGTGTCCTATTTGGTTATAGTTATAACACTTCAATTTGCTTTTGTCCAGCCCAAACTTTCCACTGGATACATTGCTAGGAAACTTCCTCCCTTTCCTCTTGTAGAACTTCTTGGCTCTATGAGTGAGAAGAGACATTTGTTGGACTATCTCATTGTACTCCAGTTCATCCGGATGGATGCAGTCCAAGTCATCAAGGGTGAAGAGAAAGTTTTCACTACTTTCATCAGCATACACAAAGGCTTATGATGAGCTTGTCTCTTGAAATGGGCTTCCTTGGATGTAGCTCTCCCTTGGTGTCTCTGGGAAGGTGATAAAAGGACCCTTTTGTGAGTTATCAGGTAGCAGATAAGTTGATGGTTGTGGTTCTTCGCAATCCCTTTCAATCATATGAAGGGCTGAACCTTGCTGTTTGTTGTAGTTACCAGATGGGTTTTGCATGTTCATCTCCATCTGGTATTCCACTGAGTATGCCATACAACTTAGTGAGAGAAAGGGTCTTGAGGTTTTCAGTCCTCTTAATGACCATACAATAGTGTGTCCATAGTCTGAGAAGAGAGAACATGAACTTCCTCATAATATCCCTATCTCAAGAGTTACTCCAACATCCATTAGAGTATCCACAATCTCAACATACTTGAAGTATTGTTGAGTCATGGTTTCACCTGTCTTGAAGGTGAAGTTCTTAAACTGCTTTTTCAAGAGGTCTTTCTTATTCTCTTTAGCTTCATCAGACCCCTCATACATCAGCTTTAGTCCATTCCATAGTTGCTTAAAAGTTTTGCACTTCTTGAAGCCTCTATAGATAGAGTTTGGAAGAGCAGTTTGGAGGGCAGTCATGGCCCTTTATAGATAGAGTTTGGAAGAGCAGTTTGGAGGGTGGTCATGGCTTTCTGATCTACATCTATCTTCTTCCAGTCTTCTTCAGAGTAGTCAGCCACTTCCTTTGGTATCATGCCACCTCCAGCAGCAACTGAAGAGGTGCATGGTACATGAGGTCCAGAGACAACATATCCCCACATCCTACTGTCTTGAGACTTAATGAAACCTTCCATTCTTTGGCACCAAGTATCAAAGTCATGAGGAGTAATTAGTTGTGACTTTGTCATAGTACCGGTTTCCATATCAGCCTTTATGAGAGTTACCATTTGAGATGTTAAGTGATTTGTGAAATTGAGAAGATTTAAGATGGTGAGATCTTATAATCAAGAGCCTGAAATGCTCTGATACCTATTGTAGGACCGGTTAAGGGATGGTCAATACAATCAGTCTCATAATGAGGAGTGTTAAAACACTTAACAGATCAAATAGGGAACCGGGTTTATATGAAAGATACTAAGAACACAAGTAAGTAATGAGACAGAAAAAGGAACAAGAACAAAATAAGTATGGTTTCAAGAATGTTGTTTATTACTCTCAAGTTCTATTACAAGTGTAACAAAGCATAAAGATAAATACAAGAACCTGAGATACTTTATACTACATCCTACAGCTGGCTATACTTTGAAAGTCAACTGGAAACACTAATCTAGACAACAAGATCAAAGTATAGTCAAAAGACACATTGACTTTTCACTTGTGACTATGACATGCCATAGCTCACATCCTAATATATTACAAAAAGGATAAGAAGTATACAGTAGAAAGTTACAGACCCTAAACCATAATCCACAGTTTATAAAACCATGGACCTTTTCACCATCTTATACAAGTTGGTGAGTCTTCAGAGTGGCAGTGAAAAGTTGGTCAGCTTTATGAAAAAGTTGATCAGAGAAAGCATGTCTTCTCTGTCTTTGGAAGAACTCAGTCTTTAGTTTTTTAGCTTCATAAGACTTTGTCCTTGAAGCTTTGGAAGACTTCATCTTTGGCTTTGGAAGATTTGGTCTTTGGCTTCAGAGGATTTTACACTTAAATATTTACTTTGTAATTTGTAAAACTTCCGAAGTAACTTCTACTCTACACTTCATGCATGCATGCTGGAAGCTCTTTGGTTGCTTTTGTTGCATCAGCCTTTCAAGTATAACCTTACACCTAAGTCTAAGCATTGTCCTCTATGGATGAACACATGTTCGCTGGACCAAGAGTCACTGGTATGTGTGGTCCCTCGATTATGGATGTCCATAGATTCAGGTCTTGAAAAATAATCCAGTTTCTAAACATTGTTTTCCATTCTTTAAAATAGGCTTTGTTCTTGAGTCTTGGTGTTTTGAGACCACTATTTGAACCTGAAATTTCATTAGACATAATTGTTTAAGTTTTGAAGTTAATGATTTAAGTCAAATTTTGTTTGTTAATTTAGCTCGATGCTAAAGTTGTTTTATCCTAAGGTCACTAGAATTTGTTTCTTAATAATTTTGTCACTTTTAAATTTATCAAATAAAGGAATTAATTAATTGAAATTAATTAATTAATGTTCAAGGTTAAGTCATAATCAATTCTCGGTACAATAAAATGGAATATTTTGTTTAAGGAAAGTCAAAATCAGTCAAACCCTTTTAATGATGTCAGTCAACAAAGTCAAAACTCTAAAAATAATTAATATGTTTTAAAACTTAACTTTTTGGATCAAAAAGTTATTTTTTTAAAATGTTCGAAAGAAGAATCGGTTTCTTCTTTGTTTTAATGCAAAAACCAACAAAATCACCATAGATTTTGAAGGTTGTGTATGAATGAAAACTAGGATTTATCCTAAGGTATGTTGCAGCTGAATTGTTCTTTATAAATTAGCAATCGGTTTGTTCATTAAGATTAAAAACCTGATTCAAGTATGTATATACTTGAATATGATGATTTTAAACACTTAAAATGATTTAAAATGTTTAAAAACAATGTATGTTTGAAGAAAACTTGATAAAACAGTACTCGATAACTATTTTCAAAAACCCTTAGAAGTTTTTGAGGTATTGAGATGTTTTTGTTTAAAAAAAGTGCATGAATGCTGTTTAGAGCTTCAAAAACACAAAATCTTCTTCACAGTTACAAAAACAAATTATTGAATCATGTTTTCAACATTTGTTGAGTGTTTGAAGTAGGAGAGGGTTTTTGTGATGATTTTCAGCTTGAAAATGATTGTTATGAATCTAATGAACCATAGATGTCATTGTATTGAATGAGAGGATAAAAAATTAGTGATTGATTTGAGCCAAGGCTCTGATACCACCTGATGAAATTTGAATTTTGAACTTAGAACAAGAACAAACTCAATGAATTCTCCCAAGGATTGTTTTCAATCTCTCAAATATAACAACAGTTTGTTATATATTTAATACTCATTAATCATAGTACGGAAACTCATGATTAATGATATGATATCTATGTGTGTGTATGATTGTGTGTGTATGATTGTGTGTGTGTTTCAATGCGTGAATGATAATAACTGCTTGATTGTAATGATTGTTAAAAAACTTACAAAGGATTAGGGTATACTGCTATTTATAACCTATACAAAAAGTTATGTACAGTTACAAAAATAACCTTATGTAAAAACTAATTACATATAATACTAAGTCTAAGTGTTGTCCACTGTGAATGAACACATGTTGGCTGTGGATGTATAAACGTCCCAAGTGTGGATGATGAACAAGTTGTCCGCTGGCATCCGCTGTGGACACTTGGTGAATGTTTGTCTTGTTGGTGTCCACTGTCGATATGTTCATTTGTTGTGGGAAGTTGTTCATCCGCTGTGTGAGTATTTAGTCATCAGCTGTGAAGTTCTTCATCCGCTGTGAGTACTTGGACTTCTTAATACTCCATTCGCTGTTGACTGTTGTGCACCTGGTGTGGACAGTTGTTCATCCGCTGCCAACACTTGCAAAATTTATTTATCTACAAAACCTGAAAAAGAAACTTAAACAATAATTAGTGTATATTATGAATGTTAATAATGTTAATGTGTTAGTTAATGATTGTTTAAATGTTATAACATATTATGTTTGATTATGGCAAGTATTATACTTTTATAAATTTGTTGAGTCAAACAGTTTCATTTGTAAAAATTGTTCTGAGAGTGAGAGAGCAAAGAGTTATGATAGGCCACCCGAGGGGAGATCATCTTGAGTGGATCGAGTTTAAACGACATAAACTCTTTTGTATTTGTAATTGTTTGGTTAATTATATATCCAATTTAGTTTGTTTAATGGTCGTTATATATCACACACATACATTCGTCTTAATTTAATTATCAAGTCCAATATTTTTATGGATTCGATTGTTATGAGGGCTTTACAAATTGGATGATGATGATAATTTGCCTCCAACCGCACTTAAACTTGGTAACCCAGTCACAATACCATGTAAATGTGGTGCACATACCTACATTTACATGGAGCAAAAGTTACATGTGGTTGTAGTGTATGGTTATAACCATAGTTGACACCTCTTAAAATTGGATGTGACATATCCATTGCAATGCTAGAATGGCCTTCGTCTATGCACATATGCAGTTTTATTAACCATATCCATTTTCAGCCCATCAGGGGGTTTTGTCGTAACCAACTATAGTCACACAATGATTTAAGTTTTTTTGGTAACACTAGGAATTTTATATAATCCCATTGTATGCTTTTGGAACATATTGCTAGTTTAATAAAGTCAAAGATGTGATGGGTAGCGACCACTTTCTTTAGCGCAAATTCAGACACATATCATATAAATATCTGTAGCCGTCTGTGTGCCCAAGATTTTCCTTTATATGTAAAAATCACAATATTAAAAATTATACATCATAATAAAGTTAATAGCCGAATAATAAAAATTACATTTTATATACAAACTTTTATATCGCGAGTCCGACATATTTCATATTAGAATTTATTCAAAAACGGATAATCACAATCTAGTGGAATGCCTTGACCCTTAATAACATATTCGTAGGCTTTAATCGGACTACTCGCACCACTTTTGTTGTCTTGTGGCATGCAATTCAACAATTTAATGATATTGGAGGGATTTTGTGCAAAGTCAAAGTACATGTGGCAACAAATGTCCAACAAGACGCTGTAAATCAATAAATAATAATGGATCATCACTAATAATTTAAAGTAAAAATTCTATATACAACATTATGAAAGCATACTTATATGAAAAAGATTTAGACACATGATATGTTGGAAGTATAAACTAAATATTAGTTGGGTCAGTTATGTAGATATTAGAAGGTATGTTTTAGTCTAGTATCTAAATATGTAATTATATAAAAGTCAAATATGTTCTATATGAAAACCTAATAAAAGATAATAAAAAATTATAATCCAGCCAAAATTTATTTGAAATATTATTGCATGGACCAAGAATCCTAATCAAATTTCGTAATCGAAAATAAGTCAAATTTACTTAAAATGCTAAATTGATTTCAAAGAAAAAATAAACGAAAGAACAAAAAGGCTGAAATCTTAGCTGTTAAAACAAAAGCGCTAACCTTGAAATTTAAATTGAACTAGTTGAATTCGTCCACGTGCGTTGCACGTGTGATTGACGGTGCTAACTGTGGTTCAGAAAAATCATCATAGCCATATGCATTTCGCAAAGAAAAAAATAAGCTCAGAACCGAAGTCTAGTCACCGCTGAACATCATAAACCGGTTGTCATGCCTTGGTAACCAAGATTAAAAATGTGACAGAAGGCCAACAACATGAACAACACCGTCAACCGGCATAGATCACCACCAGATCCGTGTAACCACGATGACTGGGAGGGACATACCAAAAAGAATCAAAGCTAATACTCCAGGGTATGAAAAAATTAAAAAATTGAAAACCACCAGAAGACAACCTCAAATCATTGTGATACCATCTTATCCAACATGCTTTCTACTACAAACTAATAAATCATGCCAATGAGCACAAACCAAAGCAAATAAATAAAAATCCACACACATGCAAACACAATCGACACAACTAACAACAAAGAAGACAATGATCAAACAACATATTACATCAATCACAACTGTAAAATAGTTTCAACCATGTAATGAAAGCAAAAATGTTCACACACATCATGAGTAGTCTTAGATTGTTATGTAATCATCATCAACTGAACATACCGTCTCAGATGAGGCTCCCCCCATCATCATCGACATAAGATCTCAGATGAAACGAAAGCATCGTCATTAATTCCTAGCATCAACTTAGGGTTTTGTTCCAGAATAATACACCCATTGGTGGCGGTGGCTCCTCCACCGGGCAACCGACTTGCCGAAGGCGGCGATAAACAGAGACGCACAACCATCCAGCAAGTGCTGGAGCACGAAAGAACTCGATGGTGGTCTAAGTAGTAGATGGGAGCAAACCCCGATGCATGCAACAACCGACAAACGTGTGGGTTTCAGGCGACCGTGGCCGACATAAGCCCAACCATTGTCGCCTAAATAGAAAATCCCAAATCAAATGCCAGAGCAGGGTGGCATTTGGGACAAATAGAATCCGGTTGTGAAGTCACAAAACGTAGGAGACAGGCGGAGGCGGTATCGAAGCAGTAGAAGACAAGAGGCAATGAAGAAGAACCATTTAAAAGAAGGGTTTTATCTTGTGCGCAGTACGTTAAATACCCAAATCACCCCATTACTGATCATTTCCATTGCAAAATTAATATTATATAATACATAGGGTAATGACGAAACACTGTTCAAACACTAAACACTGTTTATTTACTATTCATTTGAACTTGTTTTTAAATATATACTTGTTGAAGTCTCCCTCGCGCGCTGCGCGAGTATTTTAAAACTGATAATCACCGGTACAACCCTAGTTCAACCCTTGGCTCAGATTCGACTTCTCATTATGGCTGCAAACCTAACGTGGTTCCCACGCCAAAACAACGGATTTTTTTTGAAATCATCACAGCCAACGAATTGAAGCCAACACGATGCAGCACAACGACAAACATAGCTTTGGTTCAGACCTGGTCATTGCTTCTAGCTGCAGACCATCTACCAATGGTTGCCACGCCGGAACAACCTGTTTTTGGTTAGATCATCACAGCCAATAAACAACCTAAAATAAAGCAACAATGTGTGATCCAGTGAATCGAAGCCACCAACATCACGCAGATTCATGAACATATGGAAAACCCAAATCAACATCAAACATTAAAGGTCTATAAAAATCAAAAAACAGAAACCCTAGATATGGAAAACCCAAATCATCACAGAACCTCGAACTGATGAAATAACTGTTATACAAGCAAAGACCAAACCATTAACACATATAACAGAAAGGTGAAGAAGAAGAACAACATACTTTCGTAGAGCAGGAGCCATCTTGTTGGTGAGAGTACCAGCAAAATCATACAATCACTCTGCCTAGGGCTGGGCCTAAAAATAATCCTAAATCGATCCAGATCATATCTAGCAGCTCCCGTATGCATCATCTCAACAGCACAGCACGCGGGCCCGAAGGTCATCGACCAGATGGACCCACGGCGGGCCCAGTTCATCAGATCGTCAACCTTGGAGATCACGAACTCCGCCGCCTTCGACAGCCTCTCAGGGAGGCGGTTGAGGGTGGGCCCGGGCGGGAGTATGGCGCCGGAGAGGAGAAGGATTCGGCTAGTGACGGCAGGGTTGTGTGGATCGATGCGGCGGCGATGGCGGTGGTTGTTTGGAGGATGGTAGGAGAGCGAGGCGGTGGGATTGCTTTAGGAGGAGATCCATTGGAGATTGAAGGTTGAAGGTTGAAGACAAAATGGTACTATTCATTCCAATTGGTTTTTAAATATTATAGTTGGTTTCCCGCTCGCGATTCGCTGCGAGATAGAGGGCAATGCATCCTAAAATGTATGAAGTCGGCTAAAAATATAACAATAAAAAAAAGACGCTCTCAGACGGAATGAAGTTTTTGATGGCTCAGAATTCTCAAATATCATGGCTGCAAGGCGGGTTGCAGGTTAAAAACCTACCATCCACCATCCTTGCCATGCCATGTTCATCGCTTGATGGTAAAAATGTAGAAGTCATCATAGCCGACCGACTTGACAAAAAATTTCAGATCAAACAAACACCACCACCACGCCTAAGTAAATGTAAGCAAGCATGAAGCAGATTGAAGAAATCAGACAAAAATAGTAACATCGAGATGGCTCAGATGTGAGTACAAACATCATCATCGCCCAAGGCAATCGTCGACATATCTCGTCTCAGATCGAGACTCTCCGACCGGTGCAGGCATCCATAGAGAAGAGATTCGTGACCCAAATCCCAAATTAAAGGCCTCAGATAGCAAACCCGGATGCACGAGTCACCCCCAAACTCGAACGCATTATGCAGTTGTACCAAACTCAAAGAGGGTTGCAAACTATTGTTTGTTATAACGTAAAATTAACATATAGGATAATAACATCCATATTAGTTAAACCGGACAAAACCCCTTGAAAATATCAAAAAACTAAAACGGAGGATGCCATATCAACCAGCCGTGGCAGTTCAACAGCGGCCATAGGCAAGGCCGGCGTCGCCGGAGCGAACATCCAGCGGCTATGGCTGCCTTTTGCTTCATCAATAGCCGGAGGCCACAACCATGTCGGAACCCTAAAGGGTTCAAACAACAAAATCAAAGTGAAAGAGGCTAAAATCATAGAAGGAAAGGACGTGCCACCACCGCCACTAAACCCAAGGGCTTCGGTAGCGGCGGCAACAAAGCGGGCCCTATTCCTTTTCCCTTTGCAAGCCGAGCCCAAATAGAACAGAACATACCCCAACATGCATCACCCAGTTGTACCAAGCCAAACAAATAAGAGTTTAAAGAGCAAAACAGAGCATTAGAGATGAAAATCAGGGAGGAGAAAAAGGCATCACCACCGTTGCAAGGATCGACATCGTTAGACAGCCTCTAGCCGACCCAAAGGTCGCCAGAAGCGGCGGCAACACACCAGCTCTCCCATCATTCTCTCTGTGCAGGCAATCGCCGTCGCCACCCGCCACCGTCAAACTCAAAAACCAACTGGAGAAAAAACCACCCAGAGGGCCACCGCCTGGCCCAACCGAACCATAGAAGGGCGGCGGACCGGCAATAGCCCCTACCGTCGTGTCAGCCACCTGTCACCTCCCCAAGACCTTCCACCTTCACATACCCTCTCTAACACCACCACCATAACCATCGGCACAGTCACAGCGCCTTAAATGCCGGCGGCGCCACACAGCCATCGCGAGAGTCGGTCGCCCACCGCTACATATAATGATCAGAGTGTAGGGGCTACTGAACGGCAACCACCACCGCCTACACGACGACCACCAACACGACGACCACCTGAAGCCGAGGCGCGCCTTGGCGGTGACGAACGTCGAGACGACCACCACCGCCAACAGCTGATGATCTTTAAAGGCCACGCACGAATTTCGAGAACGAATAAAATACCCAAAATGCCCTCAGTTACTATTCATTTCACTTCCTTGTTAAATATATAGGGAAATATATATATTGTTTTTAAATATATAGGGTAATGTAATATAATGTAATTTCTTTTCTCTGGTGAATAGTGATATAAACAAACATTTGGTGTCCACCCTTCAACTTGTAGCCTCTGTGGGTCACTCTCACCTCTTCTCTTCTACCACGGCAAAAAAACCGACACAAAACTCACACACACACCAACACACGCACACACACTCACACACACTGTTGGTCCATTGGTGATCGATTTACGTGCTATTGAGATGATAATCACAATGATATCTCAAGAATACAGAATCAAACAGTGCAAAAATGAAGAAAAGAGTTTCAATATGTAGCCATATGATCCAAACCCAATCAATATCAATAAACAAGGCTCAAAGATAACAAAACAAACACAATTCCAGCCTTAAACGAGCTATGACACAGTAATGCAAAAGTATTTCTCAATTAGGTATGGCAAAACTTGCTGCCAAAGATACATCAACTGCATATATATAACCAGACTTAAATTCGCTTGTAGATTCGCTACAGCGAATCTACCCTGACCAACGGGTAAGTTCACCCGGCGAGCAACAGTTTCGCCGGGCGACCTTCTTAGCTGACTACTAGCGAATCTGTAGATTCGCTGGTAGATTCGCTGGGTCAGAGCGAAACTAAACTATTACTTACATAAATCAAAGTTATCTAACATTTGTCCTATTACATCCAAAATGAAAGAAACTAAACTAAACTAGGTGAGTCCAACCTATCTATATCATCAATACTCCCCCTAGGTTGGACCTCACCTAGAGGGGTCTTCTCAATTAGCTCCATCCAAATCAACTTCGGCTTCAAAGTTCTCCAAGAAAGCTCCTGCCCTTAACTCAATCCCGGCCAACGGGTTTGTAACATCTTCAGATTCTGCCTCATCAGACTCAATATCAACAATAAAGTTCTTAGCAAACCCAGCCTCACTTATATCTGGAACTGGTGAGTCCTCAACTACAACCTTCTCTTGATCTTGCATGCTTTGATCCTCAGTATAAGCTCCAGATCCACTTGCCTCACCAACAAACCTCCTTTTAATTGAGCTATCCATCTGCCTCGTCAGATCATCCATGTCCATTCTTTTTTCGTCCGCTTGAACTATTTTTCTTGCCAGCTCCCGGACTTCAGCTCTTAGTCCCCTAGCCTTGTTGGCTACTCTCATGAAGAGGCTCGCTTCTTTCAACGTATCAGCTCCAGCACCAACTTTTATGTGATTCTCACACAGAATCACTAAGTCTTCATCACAGAAAGAAAATACCTCCATCGGATCAAACAATCTGATCTCAGCTCCCCCTTTTACTCTAATCACTGCTTCCCCAGTGTTGTTATCATAGAACCATTTTTCAAATGCTTGCAGTCTCGGGGGAAGAGGATCTGGTATCCTAATACGTTCCACAGTCTTAGCCGGTTTTAGTTTAAGTACAATCTTTCCTTTTCCGGTCACCCAGTCAACATCCTTTTTCGACCTCTTTCTCTCCATTTTCATGAAACCAAAAGCTTGGAAGTTACCAGTTAAACCCCTTTTAATTTCCATCTCCAACTGCTTGGCTCGTTCACTCTGTTCTGCTCCAATCAAAGGAATCTCAGCCAACCTTCTCAAATCCCATCTTGGGAGGGTTTTAAAGGCTTTTATTTTATGAACGTAAGATATTCCCCCTCCCCTTCTCTTAATCATAAACAATTTCAGCTCAGAGTTGTATTTCCAGCTGAAAATCTTCTTATCGCTCTCTTTTCTGGTGGGGTTTTTTATGTTCTGGAACAGTGGAGTTATTTCTTCAGCCTCCTTCTCTCTAACAAACCACTCAGATTGATCTAACTTCACCGCTCCAGTTTCAGCTGACCCAGTATCAGTCACATAGGTCACTGGACGTTCATCCACCTCATAGAACTCCGGTTCCGAGCTGTAATCTACCAACTGCTCCTCAATTTCCTCCTCTTCATCTATCAGCTTCATCTCCGCTTGTTTTTCTTTCTCAACTCGTTGTTTCTCCCCTACTACCTCCTCACCTATTAGGTCTTTCTCAATATCAAGTCCCAAATCATCAAAACCTTCATTTACAACTTGATGCAACCCATACAAAGATTTGTCTAGCTTGTACACTTTATCTGGGAAATCTGGATCCTCGAAACCTGGTGGCTGACACACATATATCTCCTCATCAATGTTTCCATACAGAAATGCACACTTCACATCCATCTGAAAAACTTTAAAGTTCTTGTGAGCTGCATGTGCAAGAAAAATTCTGATGGCTTCGATACGAGCAACTAGAGCAAACACTTCAGTGTAGTCTATCCCTTCCTCCTGAGCAAATCCTTGAACAACCAATCTTGCTTTATTTCTAATAACAACACCACAATCATCTGGCTTGTTTCGGAAAACCCACTTGGTGCCAATGGGACATTTGTTTGGAGGAAGATCAACTAACTCCCAGACTTTCAACTTCCTAAACTGTTGTAACTCGGATTGCATAGAGTCCACCCAGCTTGGGTCTTCAAGTGCTTGCTTGTAATTCTTTGGAACAATCTGAGATAGAAAAGCTGTGTAAAGTTACTCATTTATCAATCCACTTTGACTTCGAGTCCTCACCCCGTCTGTGATAGATCCAATGATGTAGTCATGAGGGTGATCTTTTAAGGTTTTAAAATTAGTTTTAAGCAATGAATGGTTATGTTGTGATGTTGATGTGGAAGTGGATGGATTTGTGGGAATTGGATCGATATGAGGATGTTGAACGGATGAAGCGGTGGATGGTATGGTAGAGGAGCTTGTAGGATTAGATGAAGATGGTTGAGATGATGAATCAGATGATGGAAGTGGTGGTGAAGGTGGTGAAGGTGGGATATCAAATGAAGTGGGAGGTAATGAGGTGGTTACAGACGGTTGCGGTTGTGGTGGAGTCAGATTCACAGACGAGTGAGGAATAACGTCATCATCATCGGGAATTGGCAAATTGAATGACTTGAAGACAGTGGTAGAATCATAAAACCATGCAGGCTCACTTCCAATGCTTGTTGAGTTTGATTCTTGCCAGTCGACATAGTAGGACTCTTGCACAATCCGCGATCGTTTATTATACACACGATACGCCTTTTGTGTTTCTGAGTACCCAACAAAGAAACATTCATCAGAGACCGCACCAAACTTCGTTTTCTGGTCTTGGGTATTTAACAGAGTACAAGAGCAACCGAAAGGGCGCAGAAAATCAATAAGAGGCTTAATTCCTCGGAACAACTGGTATGATGTCTTCATTTTGCTCTTGACAATCAATACCCGGTTAAGTACATAAGCTGCACAATTGACTGCCTCAGCCCAAAAGATAATCGGAAGCTTTGACTCGATCAACATCGTTCTAGCTGCTTCAATTAGAGTTCTGTTCTTACGTTCAGCAACACCATTTTGTTGAGGTGTTCTGGCAGCACTGAACTGTCTGAGAATACCCTTTTGTTCACAGAATGAATTGAATATGTGGTTTCTAAACTCTGTGCCATTGTCGCTTCTGATGGCTTGAATCTTTCTCTTTCCAAGAACCTCAATCAGTGGGATCAGCTTCATCAATTCCTCAGCGGTCTCACTTTTGTTAGACAGAAATCTCACCCAAGAGTACCTGGAATAATCATCTGTCACAACAAGACAATAAGATTTCTTAGCAATTGATTTAACACTTATAGGGCCAAACAAGTCAATATGTAACAATTCGAGGGGATGCTCAATCGAGTTTTGAAATTTAAGTTTATGTGGCTTTTTATGTTGTTTTCCTTTTGCACAAGCCATACATTTTTCTACCACAGAATAGTCTTTCAGTGGTAGTCCCCTGACCAAATTGTTCTTAACTAACTTGTTTATCAATTTAAAATTGATATGCCCTAATCTTTTATGCCACTGAAAAGATTCATGGGAAGAAGCTTTTGATAAAAGACAGGTCACGGTGGAAGATGATTCTTTCGATCCCATATTTAACAAGTAGGTATCATTTCTCCTTGGAGCTCTCATGATCACCATCTCTTCAGGGATAGAGAACTCTGGTTTCAAGAACAGACATTCATTGGCAAGGAACATCACGGGAATATCTTTATCACAGATCTGTGATACACTGAGAAGATTGAATGCCAATTGGAACATAGTTTACTTTCTCCAAAGTCAGGAAACCATTTGAGACATCTCCTTGGCCAATCATCTTACCACCCTTCTTGTCTCCAGCAAAAGCAACATATCCACCATCAATTATTCTAAAATTTGTCAGCAGGTCCTTTAACCCAGTCATATGGCGGGAACATCCACTATCTACATGCCAATAACTATTTACAGCGGCCTCTGAATGTTCCTGTCATAAAAAAATTATTGGTTAGACTTTTGAAATTGGGACCCAAGTCTTAGTGTACTTAGGTCTTGGATGAACAGATTTTCTGCAAAAGAAACCATGTACAAAAGCTGTCAATCTAGTTCCAAAGGATTTATTCTGTTTATTAAGACCACCTGATATAGGACATTGCTTAATTAAATGATCATCCTTTCCACATCTAAAACAATGGGATCTCAGCCTCGTTTTGGAACAATTTGATGAAGGAACTCTATCAATAGATATTACTTCATCACATTCAGACAATCTTGAATCTGAATCATTGTTCGAGTCATATGACTCGTTTGACTTTTCTGTCATAACATTCTCTTTAACTGGTTTTCGTTCACTTTTATCTTTGTTATCTTCAGAGGAAGAAGACGTTTCTTTACCTTTTGGTTTAGAAATCCTTATTGGTGTAAAAGATGGGATTGGATGAGAGAAGAATTTGTTAAAGCAATTAGTTTTTGTTTCACTTTCAGAGACATGACCTGAAAGTTGAGCTGCATCATTCATACACACATTAACATTAACTGCAGAATTTAAAACATTTAAATCATCACGAGTGTTTGAAACAGAACATCCTAAGTTACTATTACATTTCCCAGAGTTTGAATCCAAAATAGTTCCACCAGACAAAAAATGATTACTTAAACTAATGTCTACAAATGACTTCTTGGAATTAAAATCATTAATATTAGAGCTCCCGAGACCAACACTGCCACCATAATCATATCCTTCTCGCAACTCCTTAGAATTATCTCCTTCTAAACCTGCAACAGAGCTGTTAGTATCATTCTGTATAATCTCTTGTATCAACTCATTTGATGGATGAGGAGTGGGCATAGGAGAATAACAGAAAGTACTAGGTGGAGGATATACCAATGCATCATTTTCATTACCCAAACCGGTCTTTATCCTTGCCCCCCTTTGTTTTTTGCATAGTTCCTCCCTTTTCATGCTCGAAAGAGACCACTGTTCTAATTTATTTTTAAGTTTTCTGACTTCAAATTCAGCAAGTGTGACTTGTTCAGTTAAATAGTTAACCTCACAGTTCTTTTCCAAAAGTGTCCTTTTTAAATGTTCATTTTCTTTCAAGGCTTCTCTTAATTTAACAAAATACTTTGACTCATTTTGTTTAAGCTCTTTATTGGTTTTCTTTAATTCATTTTCATTCATTATAAGCAACCTATTAGCTTTATATATACCAATCAAACGAATTTTGCATGCAGAGGAACACATGTCTTCAACAATTTCATAAGGAAGACCCATTACCAGTTTTTCTGCTGCGAGAGCACGATCACATTGACAATAAGGAGTGTTCCTCTTGTACTCCTCCACAGCTTCTCTCTTGGCTTCTTCAATCCTTGATTTCATTTTCAGCTCCTCGTTTTCACCAGCCAGCTTAACCTCTTCCTTAACAGCTTCACATACTAGACCAATTTGAACAATCTCTTCTTGAACAACAGCTTGATACACACCTACACATTCCTTAACCGTTTGAATGGCTTCAGACCCAATAGATTCACCATTGCTATCAACTTCATTATCAGCTTCACCATAGAACTCCTTAAAGGATCAAAACTGTAAATGTCCTCATCATCAAGAGCATGTTCCTCCACTATCTCAACAATCAGTGCATGGTTGATTTCCTCCTTTGATTCTTCAAATTTCTGCACTCCAATCAAAGTTGGTCAACAGAGCAGTTTCTTTCTTGGGCTTAGCTTCTTCAACTTTATCTATGACTGGGATGGTTCTTGAGTTTCCAGAATTAACAGGTTCAGTGACAATGGGAGAAGTACACTCTCTTTTGAAATGACCAAGCTGCTTATAATTGAAGCATCTTAGCTTAGATTTGTCATATCCTAGAGCATTGTTCTGACTCTGGTTTCCAAAATTTTTCCTCCCAGTTCTTTCCATGAACCTCCTGGCACGAAGAGTAAGCATGGCCATTTGCCACTGAATGTCGGTTTCTTCAAGGTCATCAGGATCAACCTGATACATATCTTCCACTGTCATACCACGACCTTTCAATTCTCCAGCCACCAAAGCCTCATAACTGTGCACAAATAATCCAAACAGTGCCATAGTATCGTGTGGAATTTGAGTAGAAACTAAGGCATTTGAACTTGACCCAGCATCCTTACAACCACTTCCTGAGTTAACAATTTTACCATACCCAGAGTTAGCAAAGCCACCATTAACAGATGAACTCCCACAAGCTGCACCATAATAGTTAGAGTTTGCAGCGGATGAAATCAATGCAGCGTTTTGAGGAGGGACATTGGGAGACATCATGGTTTGATTATACTCTCTTCTCTTCACATCAAGATCAAATGACTTTAACTTGTTGATTACATCCATCAACTTGTAATCAGCAAAATTTCTTTCTTATTTGAGTAATTTGATTTGCAGACTCCACTGAGCAGGAAGAGAGTAACAATTTACTCACTTGCTCATGATTTCCAAGCTGTTCATCATACTTCTTCAGGTTGCTTGAAACTGACAGAAAACGGTTTGTTATATCAGTAAGTGTCTCATGCTTATATCCCACGAATGAGTTAAACTCCTTCTGAGCCTGAGCTTTCTTGTCTTTCTTCAGATCTTCGTTCCCGTCATAAAATTCACATAAGGCATCATACAATGCCTTAGCGGTAGTGTGCTCAGCAAACCTGTTATAAATATCCTGATGTAGGCACAGAATCAAAGCTCCAAGAGCTTTCTTATCGCGATCGAGCAGCTTGATGTCAATCTCAGTATAAGTGCTAGGATCCTGATTTGGTGAAGTGATAGATCCGACAGTTGTTGTTGGTAGGTGAGGTCCGTTAGTGATAGATTCCCACTGACCATGATCAGTGTAGAAGAAGAAAGCTTTCAAGCACCGTTTCCAATCCTCAAAATTCTCTCCGTTGACAAGCCTCGGTGGCCTGTTTGGTTGAACACACTCCATATCAGTCAGATTCACACTTGAAGTAGACATGATGGAATCAGAAATTAGATTCACTGAAAAGATGTAAATTCGCTGGCAAGTTCGCCTGTAAATTCGCTAGGCAAACCAACAGCAGATTCGCTTGAATCAGTGCTATTGCAGCTCTAGTTCACTGAACAAGTTCGCAGAACTAGTAGAACTTTCGTTCTAGTGGTAAATTCGACGGTATCTTCGCTTGAGAATAAGGTAACAAAGGTGAACTTTCGTTCAATGACTGCAGATTCGCAAAAAAATAGATTCGCTCGGGGAGTCACAAATTCGCTGGAAGAGCACTAAATTCGCCTGATGAACAAACAGCACTTTTCGGTCTGAAAATCACTCTAAACTCATCCAAATCGCTATGAATTAGTGATTGGATGATTGGGATGTCTCCTTACTACTTGAGCAATGGTTTTTCTACGAATTTCTATGAGTAAAACACCCTTTGATGATGCAAATCGAATGAAACAGTGACTTTTCTTCAAAAACACCTCAAAACCCCAAAAACTCAACAAATCAAGAGCACAAAGGCTCTGATACCATATTGTTGGTCCATTGGTGATCGATTTACGTGCTATTGAGATGATAATCACAATGATATCTCAAGAATACGGAATCAAACAGTGCAAAAATGAAGAAAAGAGTTTCAATATGTAGCCATATGATCCAAACCCAATCAATATCAATAAACAAGGCTCAAAGATAACAAAACAAACACAATTCCAGCCTTAAACGAGCTATGACACAGTAATGCAAAAGTATTTCTCAATTAGGTATGGCAAAACTTGCTGCCAAAGATACATCAACTGCATATATATAACCAGACTTAAATTCGCTTGTAGATTCGCTACAGCGAATCTACCCTGACCAACGGGTAAGTTCACCCGGCGAGCAACAGTTTCGCCGGGCGACCTTCTTCAGCTGACTACTAGCGAATCTGTAGATTCGCTAGTAGATTCGCTGGGTCAGAGCGAAACTAAACTATTACTTACATAAATCAAAGTTATCTAACATTTGTCCTATTACATCCAAAACGAAAGAAACTAAACTAAACTAGGTGAGTCCAACCTATCTATATCATCACACACTCACACACGCGTCCGTACGCCGGCTGCCGGATCCTCCGTCACCGCCCCTGCGATGAATAGGGGGACATCCTGCGTCCACCACCACCGCCGCCGTCTCTCTCTCCTCATTTCATTGTTTGTTTCCACTGTCGCCGTCGTTGTTGCCGGCGGAGATCAGCTGCAGCTGGTGGAAAACGCCGACGGCTTTGTTAATAACGCCACCGTGAATGGCTCTTCTGCTACGGATAGAGATAGGAGCTTCGCTGGTATGATCGATCGTACTCTGGAGAAGGAGTTCACGGAGAATGATCAGAACGAAGGTAGGGTTCTTAGATCTGGTGGTTTTGTTTGGGGCTTTGCAATATCGGAAGGCACCATCGCTAGCGTCCAATTGGGGGTTGGATCTCCCCCATCACCACCGCAAACAGATACAACATTCTTCACCGTGGATTTAGTAATCAATGGTCTAGATTTTCAAAGTCACTATTCCCACTATTCATTTCAACTACTTTTTAAATATTATGTAATTCCAAAAATCCATTACAATATTATTTATTTGTTGATATGTGTTTTATACCTTGAATACAACATCAAATAGAAGTCAAAATGATTTCTTGTATGCTTCCACTAAATTAACTACCAAGAAACAAAACGGGCTAAACATGCCTATCCTTATATTTTTAATTTGCCGGTTAAGTTTTTTTTAATGTTTGGTAATTTGGATTATGTTTTTTTTTATTAGCATGTCAAAGTGGATCAAATAGGCCATACGGGTCTACTGGTCATAGTTTAAATCACCCGTTATAAAATTTTTACCGGTAATCTACATGGCATGGGACCTGAGATGTACATAAGAATCTAAAATGTAGAAAACCATTAATTGAAGTTGACCCTACTGCATAATTTGCACATAGTTGTAACATGCTTTTATTAGTTATTAGTGGGAACACCCGCACGTTGCAGCGGACGTCCCGATTGATATTCGTTTCAATTATGACGTCCATTACGAACAACAACTCAGTCTGGTAGATTTATAAGAATGTTTATAGAGTCTTTAAGTTAGTCGTTATTGACGCTTTTGTTGATGGTCTCCAATTGTTGTGGTGTTTGTCCAAGAGGAGTTAAAGACTTTACTTTGTTGGTGTGCTAAGGTTGTGCTTGTGAGCTACCATTTGCTTTGTTGTGTACCTATTTGGTTAAATAAGAATGTTTTCTATGGGTGTTGGATGGTTCATTGGGATAACAAAGAAACGAACATGCAAATAGCATAGGTGATGAGACAATGGCGAACCAAATACACTATAAAACAATGAAAAAAACTATAGATTAAATTGAAAGATGTCACAGGATATTAATACACAACAATTAATCAACACAATAAGAATCCAGATCAAAAGAGTTGAATTGTACCATCGAATACAATATACCAGAAAAAAGAGGGAAACTGTAATGAAATTACATAATATATTTGAGATCTATATGCATTTAAACTAAAGTAGTACCAACACTTACATTATGAGAAGGTTATTATTATCCAGAACTTCGTTCAACTTCGTATTATGGTTTACTTTTTCATGACTAACAAATACCTACATGAATCTTTATGTATTTTTAAGTTGTGTATTACGCATATGGAGTTGCTGACCATTATTTACATTAAGACCTGGCTCTAAATTATTTTTTAGGTGGAGCTATATGAAATTTAGGAATACTGCACTCGATAAAATTATAGAACTACAAAACTCTAAATGTTTATGTTTTTAAGAAAACAAAGATAAATAGGTTATGAGGAGCAAAGAACACTCTCATCTTTCTTTGACAATAAAAAAATAGAATTTATGATAATTTTGGCTAGTTTATTGATTATCTCATATGCAAGTTCACTATCAAAATCCGTTCGTATATTTAAATGGAACAAATAAATTTAATAAAGTTACCAGGAAGAAGATTTTTTTGAGAAAACAGTTTCCCATTATATTTATAAGACCAATTAGTTTGTATAAGATCATTGGCTTCTTCCCCTGCATCTTGAGCACGCTTACCACCTAAAATGAGATCATAGTCAAACATGTCAAATGGGTAAAGTTCTTATCAAAATACATAAATTTATAATCTATTATCGTAAGAATCAACTATGTAATGCTTAGTAAGTAGTAGATCTCAATTTAGTACCATTTCGACTCATTAACTGATGGCACTAACAAAATAGGAGATTCGGAAGGGAGAGAGTAAAGGGATAAGAAGCAAGCTTTGGAGCAATTTTCTTTGATTAATAATTCCCAAATGAAAACAATACTAGAATTTAAATATGCAGGGAACGTGGGTTGTCACCCATATTCCTCATTTAATGCCATTACTCCTAATAAAGCAAACTACTCTATCATGCAAGACTTGTTCAACGTAAATTAAAGAAAACATGCATAATCAAAAGATGCAATGCAACATGGGCCTTCATGAAATTTGAGACTCAATCCAAATATCTTGTGGGCTTCCTGATATCTCTCTTGGGTTTAGCTTCCATGGCTGGATGTGGAAGTGATGGGCTTGCTGGACGGGCCTGAGGAACCGTATCATCCCCTTCACCTGCAGAAATTACATTGTCCTCAATGTAATCGATGACAGGGAACTGTAGCTGCAATTGATTGAAATCTTCCCAAGTAGCTTCCTCCATCGGTTGATTCTCCCACTTAACTAGAACTTCCGGATCACCATTGGCATTCAGCCTTGAGCTGACGAGGGACTCGGGAAAATAGGCTAGTTCCTCGTTGGGGTAGAATTCTGCCAAATTGCCCTTCGGATCCGAAACCGTCCCATAACATTGCTTTAATAAGGAAACATGGAATACGGGATGTATTTTCGACCCACTTGGCAGCTCTAGTTTGTATACGACTTTCCCAATACGTTCAGTGATCTTGTACGGGCCATAAAACCGTCTTGAAAGCTTCTGATTGTGTCGGTCTCGAACCGATGTTTGCCGGTATTTCTGTAGACGTACATAAACAAAGTCACCAATTGCAAATTCTTTATCTAACCTTTTCTTGTTTGCTTGCTTAACCATCTTTAATTTTGCAGCTTCGATTGACTCCTTTAAGTTGTTAATTATCTTCTGATGCTCAATTAGAGAGGCTTCAATGGATCCAGTAGTTGTCGAACCTAGAACATAGTCATGTAATGAAGTAACCTCACGACCATATAACGCCTTAAAGGGGGACATATGGATAGACGAATGATAGCTCGTATTGTAGCAAAATTCAGCCAAAAACAACAAACATTCCCAATGTTTGGGCTGATCGTACACAAATGCGCGAAGGTACATTTCGAGAGAACGGTTGACCACCTCGGTTTGCCCGTCAGTTTGAGGGTGGTATGCACTTGAATGAATCAATTTGGTACCCATTAAACGAAATAAATCCTTCCAAAACCTACTGAGAAATAAAGGGTCGCGATCCGAAATGATAGTTTTTGGAAGACCATGCAGACGGTATATTTCATGCAATTGGCTTGTTATCTTGAGAAAGAACAGCACCTATTGCGGACCCAGATGCATCTGTGGTGACGTCGAAGGGTTTAGTGAAGTTGGGCAGTGCTAGTGTGATGAGTTGTTGCATGTGGGCTTTTAATTTAGTGAAAGCATCATTAGCTTCAAAATTCCATGCAAACTCTTTAAGCTTCAGAATGTCAGTTAATGGTGCTGCGATTTGCGCATACCCCTGAACAAATCGACGATAATACCCGGTTAAACCCAAGAATGCTCGTACTATAGTGAAAGAGGTAGGGGTTGGCCAGTGCTGAATCGTTGCAATTTTATCCGCTTCTGGAGCTACACCTTGTCCAGAAATCTGGTGACCCAAGAATGAAATTTGCGAGACACCGAACACACATTTGGACGCTTTGGCATGAAACTGGTGTTGCTGAAGAATCTGAAAAACATAACGAAGATGAGAGTAATGCTCCTCTCTTGTGTGACTGTAAATCAAGATGTCATCAAAGAAGACCAAAACGAAACGGCGGAGGACGGGTCGAAAAAGGTCATTCATAGCAGCTTGAAATGTTGACGGAGCGCTTGTAAGGCCGAACGGCATTACAAGGAATTCGTAATGGCCATCCGATGTGCGAAACGCTGTCTTGTGAACGTCTTCCTCAGTAATACGAATCTGATGATAGCCGGAGCGTAAATCTATCTTCGAAAAAACCGTGGCTCTATGGAGTTCGTCTAATAACTCATCGATGGTAGGGATCGGGAAGCGATCACGACTGTTACCGTGTTCAAGGCTCGATAGTCTACACAAAAGCGCCATGAGCCATCTTTTTTTTACTAGTAATACGGGAGAGGAGAACGGGCTTTGGCTTGGTCGAATAACACCGTCTTGAAGCATTTCTGTGATAAGTTGGGTCATGATTTGCTTTTGGAAGTGTGGGTAGCGGTATGGTTTTACATTCACGGGTTGATTGTTGTTGAGCAAGGGAATGCGGTGATCGTGATAACGGTTCGGTGGTAGGTTGTGGGGTTCATCGAACACAGGTTGAAATAGATCCAAGAGGGTGGTGATATGAGGGTCAGCAGTTGGGTTGGTGGTGGCAGAAATCGGGTTGGTTGATTCCATGTTTAGAGCATGTATGGAAGCAATGGATCCATGTTTTAACAATGATGACAATGAGCTTGATGATATTTGGTGGGTACGGGATTCACCTTGCAAGGTATAAGGTATACCATGTCTGGTAAAGGATAGTTTGGGGACTGAAAAGTCAACGGTAATGGATCCAAGTGCCCCTAGCCAAGCAACTCCCAATACTACATCGGCTCCTTCGATTGGTAAGACAAAAAAGGGTAAAGTAAATTGTGTTTTTTGTAAGTGAATGGTAACATTTGGGCAGTAGCTATCACACTGAATAAATTGGCCGTTACCAACCATTACGCTGAAAAGTGCTAACGTGGAAGATGGAAGGTCCAGTTGTGATGCGATTCGCGGTTGCACAATGTTGTGAGTGCTTCCATAATCTATCAAAACCGTGACGGGGCATGTGTTGATGTAACCCGTTACCCGAAGTGTTTGAGCCGACGTCATACCAAGGTAAGCTGCATTAGACAAGCTTAAAAACTGAGGGGGATGTTCTTCTACGGGCGGTGTGTCGACCTGGGAGTCCTGTGTAGGCATGTACTCATCGTTATCCACAATCAAAAGAAATTGCGGAGGCGAGCACTTGTGGCCGGGTACGTACTTTTCAGGGCAACGGAAACAAAGGCCATCGTGACGACGTTGTTGAATAGCCTCGGGTGAGAGTTTAGTGAAGGGTAACGGTTTAGGAGGGGGAGTCATGGTTGTGGGTGTTGAGTTACTAGTGGGTGTAGCAATATTGGCTGGTGAGGGTAGGGCAAGGGTTGTGGTTGACGTGGAAGAAGAGGCAGTGAAGGTTGTAGTAGGTTTGGTAGGGTAGGTGAACTTGGGTTTGGAAATTGCATTCAGTTTGTCTTCAACTAGTTGGGCCAGGGAACGGGCTTCATGTAATGTGGTGGGTTTCAAGATGGCTAGTTCGGATTGAATTTCGGGTTTAAGGCCCGAAATAAAACAATTTTTAAGGGTTTGAATGGATAGACCCTTTACCCGATTACTGATTCGCTCGAATTCTGTTTGATAAGCCTTTACCGTGGTTGTCTGGCGTAATTTCAGCAGGATCGCTTCATGATTTTCATATGTTGAAGGACCGAAGCGGAGTTCCACCTCTCTTTTGAATTCTTCCCAGGTCCCAAGGATGTTGTTACCGGCTGCGTGTTGGTACCAAGACAATGCATCTCCGGTGAAATGAAACGCGGTTAGGGCGATGCGTTTATCCACTGGAATTTTGTAGTAGGAAAAATAGTTTTCTGCTTGGAATATCCATCCGAGGGGGTTAGTTCCATCAAAAGTTGGTAGGAGAATTTTAGGAGGCTTTGGGTTATGGTGACTGGGTGGTGAAGAAGACGAAGGTGATTCATTGTGTAAGGCCCCGAATCGGAAACCTCACAAATTGGCCATTTTGCATAAAACCTTATTTTTAGTTCAAAACTGATAAAGTGTTATTTGTTAAAACAGCGGAAATATGAAAATGTTAATTATATAAATAAAACTAAAGCACCAACTTTAGAGTCAAACCCGGATTTGACCTAGAATTTCTTTATTTACAAATCATTGTCTTAACAGATTTACTCATTTATTACTACACAAAACATTAAAGCTGGTTGATTCTTTACAGGATGCCAGTCTTCACCCTCCAAGTAGCTCCTAATCAGGTCCTGCCCTAAAACTTGATTTACCTGCCAAACAATCTAACATACATACAAAAGCCAGCTTCGCTGAGTGAGTTCTAGTTTTATGATAAAACGTACTTTCATTTGTTATAACGGTTCTTACATACATGCGATCATACAACATACGTACACCTAGGTAATATTATTATTATCATCATCATTCGTTCATTAGCTTTCATTCGTGTACCATTCATCGTTCTCATTCACGTTCGTACATACATTCTTTACATTCATTCATACGTTCTTTAACTTTCATTCGTCAAGCATGCAAATCTCTAAGGGTCACCTCTCTTCTCTGCCCTCATGGTTCCAGTCCATGAGCCGACAAAGCATACTGTGTCACTTCTCTGCCCTCATGGTTCCAACCCATGAGCCGACAGAGCATACTGTATCACTTCTCTGCCCTCATGGTTCCAACCCATGAGCCGACAGAGCATACTGTATCATACTGGTGCCCCTATGGCTCTCAGTCCATAGACCGACACCTGGTGCCCCTATGGCTCTCAGTCCATAGACCGACACCTGGTTGCCCCTATGGCTCTCTGTCCATAGACCGACAACCTTGTTGCCCCTATGGCTCTCTGTCCATAGACCGACAACACCTCTTCCCGGGTCACGTTAACCCCGCGAGTGATCGTCACCACTCCTGCTGTAACAACTATCCCGTAACAGGTCACAAAGACACTGTCCCGTTGTTCTTAAGGGACCTATGGCTCACTGTCCATAATCCACCCTAAGGCTCGTAATAGGCCTAGTTACTAGAACCAAGCACCATTTCCAAGACTTCTTAACCGTCAAATCCATCTCGTGCCCCTTAGACCATGCATGACTTTCTTTTATTCATTCGTTCATTCATTAATGCATGCATCTATTCATCATGTTCCTCTTTCATTATCTTTTTATTTTACGTTATTTATTACATTCGTTTCGATCATTCATTCATTCACGTAAAGTCACGGAGAGATAAACACGTATCGAAAACAAGGAACATCATAACGCGTAACCGTATCTATTTAATTGTCACATTTTTCTTTAACTCATTCCATCTATAGGCAATAAATATACGAAATTCACAGTTATTACGTTATCAAATCATATAACGAATTATTTAAAAATAATCTTAATTATAAATCGTATGGTATGTATGTCGTCCCCAAAACAGTAAAGCATGTATAAAAGAAGGGGATCTAGAACTCACTTGGGGCGACAAATGTCGATAATCATCAACCTTTTAAATCCTCAAGTAATGTCGTCATCATAACCGAGTCGCCATCTTTTGCAATGAAACCTTAACCACCATCCTAGAATCATCATCATCATAACATCCTCATCATCTTTCAAATACATCATCACCCTAAACTTATCTACCTCTAACTAATAAAGTTCCCATCATTATAGCTAACCAATAATATGCACATAATGTTATCATTAAGGAGTAGCATGACTAAAATGTTCAATAAAACCTTTACCATTTACATGCTAAACCATCATTGACAACATTATCATATAACATCATCATTATCATTCATACATCACTTTTATACTACAACCATCCTTGCTATGAAGATGGCATTTCCATATTCAAACATCACCTTCATCTTGTAGCCACTGTATCATAATAAACATTACCACTACCTAAGAACTATCAACATCATTATCAGAGCATTTTCAACATCATCTAAACATCCTTACCATCTCTGAACATCATCATCTTCACCATCCTCATTATAGTCCACATAATAATCTTACTAAAACATCCTTATAACCATTTCTAGCATGAAGGCCATAAGCCATACCACCATACCTACATCATACCATTAATCTTATCCTTTCCATAAGGCTATAGACAAAATCTCAGTTTACCTTTGTGGAATCATCACCATCCAAGCATCATCAACATCGAATCCTTTGCTCCAACCGATCTTTGTCATCAAAATTTAACAACAACATCATTCAAACAACACCATCATCACTAAATCATTATCATCATCGACCCCTCATCATCTTAGCATCATCATCATCGAATCGACCAACACCAGCAACCACCATCTTCGATCAACACCCTCTGTTGCGACCACCTTCGACTGACACAAACACTGCGCCTGCTTCTTGTTACCACCGCAGCCCCCAACCTAAACCACTTCTGCTGTAAACAACCATCATAACCCATCGCCACCCGTCACCATTGTTACCAAATCACCACCGTAAACTACCCTAACAACCCTTCTTAAACCCAGATTATACCACCATGATTGCCTAGGACCATTACCGCAACCAACAACCCAAAACAGAACATAGTTGTGCTCGCAGCCATACCTGTCGCAACCAGCAGCCACCACAAGGGGAGGAGGGGTTGTAGCTACCGGTTCGCCCCTGCCAAAACAACCACCAACCATAGCCGCGGCCACCAACACCCCGACAGACGCCATCTTCGACCACTATCATCACCACCGTCGCCTTACCATCACCACACAACCCCGCCTGTGGTCGATCTCCATAACCACGACCATCACAGCCGTGGTCGCGCGACTGCTAAGGTCGTACCACCACAACCGTCATCGACTACCTGCAACCGTCTCCTTCTTCCTTCGATTCCCGTCGATGTGCTGCCTTCTGGGATAAATCGAGGTCGTTTTTGAGCTCAGGGCGTCGAGGGAAGCAAGGAGGGGTGTGCCACTCGCCGGAATCGGCCGCCTGTGGCCGGGGTTCGGGGTTCGACCGAGAGAAGAGGGGAAGAGGGGAGAGGCTCTTTGATTTGGGGAGGAAGGGGGGGGGGCTTAGGGTTTTTATATAAATTTCATCTTTAGCCACATTTGATCCCTCAAGTTTTCAACATTTTGTTTTCCAACCTAAACTTGACGAACTAACCAATCTTTTCGAGAATAAAATTCAATAACACTATCATTAATATTATTCCGCCACTTAGGTTCATTTTGAAATTTTGGGGCGTTACAAGTCTATCCCCCTTATTTAGGTTTCGTCCTCGAAACCTGTTGGTCCTTACACAACGTTGGATAATACTTTCTCAATCACCATGGATTCTCATGTTGCTCCTAAACATGTTCCACACACACCATATAAGGTATGACCTTCTTTAGCCGCCAACACATAGCCTTTGCAACCTTCAAACGTCCTAACGCACTCCTCTTATGGATCAATTTCATTAATGCAAACATTATGACTACGAACCCTAATTCATGAGTAATTATATTATCATCTTGTATTTAACCTTGTGAACAACATAACCATTGTTCTGCCATGTTGTATTGAGTATATATATGTATATATATTCAGTCAGATCTTTGTATGGAACACATGGTTCTAGGTTTTCGACACTTACTGATAACATTATCACCAAGGCTCATGTTAACCTTCCTTATTCAGTTCATGTTCACATTCATTAACTAACTTCTCACTCAGACTTGGTGTCATTCCTTGTGAACCTTACCAAGGGCAAGATCATCTTCAAGAAGTACTGAACAAACTGTATGTAGTAATCCATCACTTCCGTAAGCTACAGATTTCTAACATCATCCTTGGGGAACTGTTACATTACTGCTTCAATTTTATCAATTCTATCATGATTTCAAGAATTATACTTCACATGACTAGAACATTCACTCTAGGAATGTTGCTCATAAATTATCTTCCATCTTGTCCTTGACACCTCGCGGATGTGACATGAATGGCCTCCCTTACTCTTGGAGTTGATGAGTATGTCCTCTATAATCACTCTCACTAACCCATTGAGCATCGATCAGTATCCCTATTCATTTAGTCCACAAATACTGCAAGGAAACTCATAGCATCCAGAGCGTGATTGAAATGTTATCTTTAGGGTGTCATGCTCTTCAACCTGTAGCTGTTGATGATTCAACCTACTGTCGATCCGTGAGAACCAACTTGCCTCTCGCAAATGGTGGAATGGTTTGTCAACTCAAGGTCATAGTTGCTTACCGTTCATCATCAGCTTATTTAGCCATCTGCGGTCCTCGCACGTCTACCTTCTTCGATCTTCTTTTGTGATAACACCGAAGTATTATCTAGATGAACTAATCAATCTGACCCTTTATCAAAGATGTCTTAAAGCTATATCATTAACTCTTTCATTCCTGACAAAACCATCGGTACGGTGACGTGACTACAAGCTGAGTCCCAGAAGACAAGTTGATCTCAAACTCTTTCTTCTAACTCCGAGAAGGTCCTCCGGGGTCACATTAGGAAGACACGCTCTATAGCTACGTTTGTCAACTTTAAGACTTCGCCCTTAGCATCTTTTATTTACATAGGATATGCTCCTCAACCTTGTTTCATAGACTTTTCTATCTCATTATTAGGATCATCCCTGAAATCATGCAATTCTGATTATCATAAGTCATGACCAGACTTCCATCATGTGCCAACCAACGGGTCATATTTCCATGTTGTGCAGTATCAATCCCGTATGCAGCTAGTCGATTCATATCCAAGACCATATTATGTCCAATTAGGGTAGTAACATGCAATCCAGAAGAAGGCCCTAACTTTCCATTACTATTTACAGTCATTTACAGACACTTCTATCCAAATAGCTTTACTAAACGTAGTTCCTACATTATCACTTTACCTTCTTAAAACATCTCATCAATCATTTAAGCTACCTACAAGATTAGGACTACTAACGTTATCGTTCAAGGCAATTGTCCAGATCATGACGAGTATTGTAAGTTTTCATCTCTATCAGTAATTCCTTGCTGAAACACCATGCAAAGAAATACTCATCTGAAGAAACCTATTCCCCTGGAGATCTTATAACTTAAACCGTTAACTCTCATCACTTGTGAGTTAGTCCATGGGTACAACACTTTTAAATTCCTGGTTACGAAGTCTAGAACTTTATTACATGTTTTTGCTGGTATCGCTGTCAAGTCTCTAATGGTCTCATCGGGGAATCACACCCCTCGTACACATCTGTCAACTTTCTACTTCCTATAAGATTCAGAATGTCAATATGGCCTGTCAAGGCAAGTTCAGATCATGACAAGTTTTGTAAGTTTTTAATAACAGTGGCCAGTTGTGATTAACTACTTACAGAACTTCTCATGTCCTAAACTCTCCTATCCTGAACCACGCTAACACTCGAACCTACTATCGCTATTCTATGCACGTATAGATCACATAAATTCAAGTAAGCACAACAATTAACGTTATCATACCCTATCCTTGATTCTAACTTCTGTAACAAGGCACTACCTATCAGAATAGCATTTACAAGATGTTTCGTTACCTCTTGGCATGGAGCTTCTTGGACTGGCATCCCTTCATTTGGTCCCATTTTCTGTTTAAGTTTAGGTTTATAAAATAGTTTTCCCCAAATCTCTTAAACATTGGCTCTGATACCAACTTGTAAAGCCCCGAATCCGGAAACCTCACAAATTGGCCATTTTACATAAAACCTTATTTTTAGTTCAAAACTGATAAAGTGTTATTTGTTAAAACAGCGGAAATATGAAAATGTTAATTATATAAATAAAACTAAAGCACCAACTTTAAAGTCAAACCCGGATTTGACCTAGAATTTCTTTATTTACAAATCATTGTCTTAACAGATTTACTCATTTATTACTACACAAAACATAAAAGCTGGTTGATTCTTTACAGGATGCCAGTCTTCACCCTCCAAGTAGCTCCTAATTAGGTTGTACCCTAAAACTTGATTTACCTGCCAAACAATCTAACATACATACAAAAGTCAGCTTCGCTGAGTGAGTTCTAGTTTTATGATAAAACGTACTTTCATTTGTTATAACGGTTCTTACATACATGCGATCATACAACATACGTACACCTAGGTAATATTATTATTATCATCATCATTCGTTCATTAGCTTTCATTCGTGTACCATGCATCGTTCTCATTCACGTTCGTACATACATTCTTTACATTCATTCATACGTTCTTTAACTTTCATTCGTCAAGCATGCAAATCTCTAAGGGTCACCTCTCTTCTCTGCCCTCATGGTTCCAATCCATGAGCCGACAAAGCATACTGTGTCACTTCTCTGCCCTCATGGTTCCAACCCATGAGCCGACAGAGCATACTGTATCACTTCTCTGCCCTCATGGTTCCAACCCATGAGCCGACAAAGCATACTGTATCATACTGGTGCCCCTATGGCTCTCAGTCCATAGACCGACACCTGGTGCCCCTATGGCTCTCAGTCCATAGACCGACACCTGGTTGCCCCGATGGCTCTCTGTCCATAGACCGACAACCTTGTTGCCCCTATGGCTCTCTGTCCATAGATCGACAACACATATTCCGGGGTCACGTTAACCCCGCGAGTGATCGTCACCACTCCTGCTGTAACAACTATCCCGTAACAGGTCACAAAGACACTGTCCCGTTGTTCTTAAGGCAACTATGGCTCACTGTCCATAATCCACCCTAAGGCTCGTAATAGGCCTAGTTACTAGAACCAAGCACCATTTCCAAGACTTCTTAACCGTCAAATCCATCTCGTGCCCCTTAGACCATGCATGACTTTCTTTTATTCATTCGTTCATTCATTAATGCATGCATCTATTCATCATGTTCCTCTTTCATTATCTTTTTATTTTACGTTATTTATTACATTCGTTTCGATCATTCATTCATTCACGTAAAGTCACGGAGAGATAAACACGTATCGAAAACAAGGAACATCATAACGCGTAACCGTATCTATTTAATTGTCACATTTTTCTTTAACTCATTCCATCTATAGGCAATAAATATACGAAATTCACAGTTATTATGTTATCAAATCATATAACGAATTATTTAAAAATAATCTTAATTATAAATCGTATGGTATGTATGTCGTCCCCAAAACAGTAAAGCATGTATAAAAGAAGGGGATCTAGAACTCACTTGGGGCGACAAATGTCGATAATCATCAACCTTTTAAATCCTCAAGTAATGTCGTCATCATAACCGAGTCGCCATCTTTTGCAATGAAACCTTAACCACCATCCTAGAATCATCATCATCATAACATCCTCATCATCTTTCAAATAAATCATCACCCTAAACTTATCTACCTCTAACTAATAAAGTTCCCATCATCATAGCTAACCAATAATATGCACATAATGTTATCATTAAGGAGTAGCATGACTAAAATGTTCAATAAAACCTTTACCATTTACATGCTAAACCATCATTGACAACATTATCATATAACATCATCATCATCATTCATACATCACTTTTATACTACAACCATCCTTACTATGAAGATGCCATTTCGATATTCAAACATCACCTTCATCTTGTAGCCACTGTATCATAATGAACATTACCACTACCTAAGAACTATCAACATCATTATCAGAGCATTTTCAACATCATCTAAACATCCTTACCATCTCTGAACATCATCATCTTCACCATCCTCATTATAGTCCACATAATAATCTTACTAAAACATCCTTATAACCATTTCTAGCATGAAGGCCATAAGCCATACCACCATACCTACATCATACCATTAATCTTATCCTTTCCATAAGGCTATAGACAAAATCTCAGTTTACCTTTGTGGAATCATCACCATCCAAGCATCATCAACATCGAATCCTTTGCTCCAACCGATCTTTGTCATCAAAATTTAACAACAACATCATTCAAACAACACCATCATCACTAAATCATTATCATCATCGACCCCTCATCATCTTAGCATCATCATCATCGAATCGACCAACACCAGCAACCACCATCTTCGATCAACACCCTCTGTTGCGACCACCTTCGACTGACACAAACACTGCGCCTGCTTCTTGTTACCACCGCAGCCCCCAACCTAAACCACTTCTGCTGTAAACAACCATCATAACCCATCGCCACCCGTCACCATTGTTACCAAATCACCACCGTAAACTTCCCTAACAACCCTTCTTAAACCCAGATTATACCACCATGATTGCCTAGGACCATTACCGCAACCAACAACCCCAAACAGAACATAGCTGTGCTCGTAGCCATACCTGTCGCAACCAGCAGCCACCACAAGGGGAGGAGGGGTTGTAGCTACCGGTTCGCCCCAGCCAAAACAACCACCAACCATAGCCGCGGCCACCAACACCCCGACAGACGCCATCTTCGACCACTATCATCACCACCGTCGCCTTACCATCACCACACAGCCCCGCCTGTGGTCGATCTCCATAACCACGACCATCACAGCCGTGGTCGCGCGACTGCTAAGGTCGCACCACCACAACCGTCATCGACTACCTGGAACCGTCACCTTCTTCCTTCGATTCCCGTTGATGTGCTGCCTTCTGGGAGAAATCGAGGTCGTTTTTGAGCTCAGGGCGTCGAGGGAAGCAAGGAGGGGTGTGCCACTCGCCGGAATCGGCCGCCTGTGGCCGGGGTTCGGGGTTCGACCGAGAGAAGAGGGGAAGAGGGGAGAGGCTCTCTGATTTAGGGAAGAAGGGGGGGGGGCTTAGGGTTTTTATATAAATTTCATCTTTAGCCACATTTGATCCCTCAAGTTTTCAACATTTTGTTTTCCAACCTAAACTTGACGAACTAACCAATCTTTTCGAGAATAAAATTCAATAACACTATCATTAATATTATTCCGCCACTTAGGTTCATTTTGAAATTTTGGGGCGTTACACATTGGTTCTCGGGATGTTTGGGCGTGGTCGGTCGAGGTTTTCAACATACAATTGATCGGAAAGGTGGGTGATGTGGGTGACTAGGTTGGCAGTGGTGGCGGTTTGGGAGTCGATTTTTATGTTAAGGGATTTAGTGGCTTCAAGAAGGGCGGTGAGATGGGTAGTGTTTTTGTCGGCGGCGGTGTTGGTGGCGGAAATGAGTTGGTTCATGAGCTCGGACAGCAGTGTTTGTTCATAACCACCAAGATCACGTTTGGGACCCATGGCGGCAGGAGAGTTAGAGAATGAAAGCACCAATGATGGCACTAACAAAATAGGAGATTCGGAAGGGAGAGAGTAAAGGGATGAGAAGCAAGTATTGGAGCAATTTTCTTTGATTAATAATTCCCAAATGAAAAACAATACTAGAATTTAAATATGCAGGGAACGTGGGTTGTCACCCATATTCCTTATTTAATGCCACTACTCCTAATAAAGCAAACTACTCTATCATGCAAGACTTGTTTAACGTAAATTAAAGAAAACATGCATAATCAAAAGATGCAATGCAACATGGGCTTTCATAAAATTTGAGACTCAATCCAAATATCTTGTGGGCTTCCTGATATCTCTCTTGAGTTTAGCTTCCATGGCTGGATGTGGAAGTGATGGGCTTGCTGGACGGGCCTGAGGAACCGTATCATTAACTTTACAATCGGACCCTTCTGCAACAACTGAAAATAAAGTTATCAACTTTAACAAGTATTAATCAAAAGTTTCGCTTCACCACTTAATTATGGTAATAGTTTCGCTTTTTCATCGAATTTTACAGACTTCAAGACTTCTTGTAGTGATTCAAGTCCATTTATAAATCAAAAAACTTGTTATGATTGTCCTGTTTTAGCTATCCATTGTATTCTTAGGGCTGTCTATACGCTCACTAAACAATGGTTTCCTTGTGTCGTTATCCATCCTTACCATTTTCTATTAATACCAACGCAACAACTAAACCGGGAACCGACAACTGGTTATTTTGACCAAAACTTAAGTTATTATTACTTCTCAATAGCTATACCTATGTTTCAAAAGTCGATTTATATAGTTAGTTTTCATCACTTGAATTCTATAAAAAATAATAGTTTAGATATATCTAACATGTATAGATAAAAATACCTTGTCAAGACAATAATAACAAATGATGGTAGAATACATAAAACCAACAATATCATAAATAGAGCAGACAACTAACAGTAGATGGTGAACAAGACTATTGGAGCAGTAATGTTTGACACTAACCAACCCTACAAACAAACATAATCTTGTCATGCAAACTCAAAAGGGAAAAATAA
Source organism: Flaveria linearis (assembly GCA_024085815.1). Classification (NCBI taxonomy): domain Eukaryota; kingdom Viridiplantae; phylum Streptophyta; class Magnoliopsida; order Asterales; family Asteraceae; genus Flaveria; species Flaveria linearis. The sequence continues at coordinate 43,701,839 of CM044010.1, read as the reverse complement.
AAATAAGATCATGAACAAAATAACAAGGGGAAAACACAGCTCTTAAGGATCCACAAGCAAGAGCAGCAATCCAGTCATATTCAGTTAATTCTAAAGATATGACGATAACAACAAATCTAAAGCTATGGCGATAACAACAAATCCCTGCACATCTCAACAACAAGAAAAATAGGATGAGTCACACAAGTTCGACAAGGACTCCTACTCCCATAAATACACTCCATACACAACCAAGATAAGATAGACAACCTACACAATCTAGAACATACAAGAAAAGCATAGATAAGCCTTATGAAGCGAAAATGACACTACCTGTCATGACTAACCCTTCTAAATAAATACCTCTGACCTAAAATATGAAGAGATAATGTGTCCGCAGCAGCAATAACAAACCCCCATGAAAGAAAATGATAGCTATTTTTGCTTCCAGCTATGTTATAGAAAGTACAATAAGCAAGCTTGAAGTAGAAAACAATTCAAACAACAGCAATAATGGCAATCCATTTGCAAGCTTTTCTTGGACCTGTTAGCATTTGACAGCAATATAAAGGATCATAGAAAGAGGAAGAGGAAATCAAATAATGTTAAATGTAAATAAGAAAAGCATTGTACGGACTAAAGAAAAACCAGCTAATTATAATCACAATGACCAGGGGCGGGCGGAAGTAGGTTGCCAAGAATGGGGTCAAATGACCGCAGTGATCAGGGCTGGCTCAACATTTCTGAAGGCCTAAAGCAAAACAAAAATTTAAGACCCTCACCTATATATTATTTTTTTAAAAACATTTGCCTTGGACTGTTGACATAAACAAATTGATTTGTAGTTTAGTAGCAAACAACTTAGGACAGAAAACAACGTAATTAACTTAAACAAATAAATCAAAAAAGAGCATGTTAAAAGATAAATAAGCAACAATTGATTAAAATAAAAAAAAAATTCAACTACAAATGTAGATTAAATCAAAACAGACAACAATATATTAGATAGGCAAAAGAATAATGATAGATTAAAGCAATTGAGCATAAATCAAGATCAGACAATAACAATTATAGATTAGGTGATTAATTAATCAAGTTTCGTAAGTCGACCTCGATGAAACAAGTTTTGTAAGTTGACCTTGATAAACCTTCAATAATCTTGTAATTCTTCTCAATAATATTTAGAAACACATTTTGATTAGATTTTTCACGTATATTTTCAGCTTATAATATAAATAAATATATGTTTTTTCTTTCAAATTTAGGAGCCCATAAAATTTGGAGGGCATAAAGCAGTTATTTTAATTGTTAATACTATAAAGACGCCTCTACCAATGATTACCAATGATTTCTTGGTAATACGTAGATCGTATTATGGTGAACATGTGATGACCTTGACCCCATAAATACCTTTTGCCAAAAGCTGTAAACAAAACATATGCTCTGTCAGTGGTTAGACTATACAACCCGCTTCTTTCAAGAAATTAAGGTTGCACTTTCTATCCCCACTTTTGATTTTTTTTCCAATTCTTACCTTGGCTTTCATAGAGAAAACCCAGTGCCTAATTTATTACTAATTTTTTTACTAAAAATTCAAATACTTAACCATCCTTAATTATGTTTCATGAATTTCGTAGCCGCCAGCAAATTGAAGGGTTAACGTGGACAAAGTAAAAAAGGCCAATGAGTGAAAAGTTTGGTTTAATTAATTAGTAAAATAAATTAGTTATTATCGGTTTGTTATGAGCAGATAATCATTAGTTTATTTAATTGAGTTCGTATTATATTATGAGTATTTTATTTATTATTTATAATTATTTAAGTAGTGTTGAGTTTATTTAGTATTAATTTATGTTTAATATAAATATATAGTTATGCATTTAGTTTTATAAGTCCAGTTCAAAATAATAAATGAGTCGAAATATGTTACTTCAAATATGTGTGTTTACATTTCTTATTAAGTTGATCAAATTGGTTTCTCCAACAAAACCAAATTTATTCGGCTTAAACGAGTTTTTTATGACCCGGCCCGATTTAAAAAGCATTTTGGTGACCCGACACGGTAAAAGTAGATCCATATTGACCAAAAAGTTATGAGCCCGGTGAAAAAAATTCCTGATTTCATCACTGACAATGACTAGACTAAGCTATTAGAAATATAACTACAGTTGACTAAGTTTTAGTTATTTCAAGAAAACATAAACATGTAAGAACCTGAAATAAGGTCAGAATAGCAAGCAATATCATAAAGCAAAGTCCATTGATTTGAAGGATGTCCAAGCATATGCTTCCATCTACATAAACTTGTACATAGCAAAATTGGCATGAAAATAAGGCCTCAAGATTCATAAACGACAAACTTATGTAATGGCAAAATACACTCCTTGTTAACCTGAGAAAGTTATGGTGTAAAAAAAGAAACAACAAACTATTGAAATAATATAATCAGTCATATGATTATGAATGTTCCAACTTACAATAAGAAATTGACAGGAGGCTTGTGAAGAACAATTTTTTGCAAAGCCCACTACTATATAGTCGAAAAGTGCTTGAAAAGATACGTTGATTCGGGAAACCTTAAATTTATGTGTAACGGGTATATGAAAAAAAATGGCTTATAGTACATATATCAAATGGGTCAAACTGGTAAAGACTTCCTTAAAATGAACTTGTAATGCCCAAATGCTAAATTTCCTAAATTCAATAATTCAAACTTACCAATTATTATAAAAATAATATCAATTCTATAAACTAATTATTTACAAAGAATTTTGAAAATAACTGTTTCGGGCTGATCTGACCCACTCATTTCTTTTGACTTGTATGAAAATTATGCAACCCATATGTTTTTTAAATTCACCATACACACATGTTAATATCGAATGCTTAAGCTCCCAACCCATGAAATGTTTAGCTCTGAAATTAAAAACATTTTTCATCCAAATATAGTAATATCTCCAAAAACAACAATTTTTTTTTGTATCTAATCTGAACTAATAGATCAACTTTTGTAGCATCATTTGAGTCAAGCTACATAACTAACATGAAGAGTGTTGGGTTCAGTGGTATCTTCGTTAGGTTTATTTATCAAAACAGTTTTGATAATTATTAATCAGATTAATAATATGTAACGCAGCGGAGTAATAATAAAATACCAGAATAAACCCGACAGGATCTGGGTTACAAACAATGCAAATACAGATTATAAATATCCTACTGATGAGATATAATATACCTTTGTGGTTAATAATTAACCGTTTGAGACACCAAGGGACAACGAATGAACGCTAGAATCAACGAACACTAAATTGGAACACAGTGGTTGCGGCTCTAAGAGGCGTGATCCACGGTTGCAATCAAATATATATCGGTTGTTTGAAAGATACAAAGAGAGATGGAAATAAGATAATATTCTGCGTTTCTTTTCTGAGATGATGAATTTCTGCAACAACTTGTTTCCAAGAAGAGGAGAAAAATGAGCAAAACCGTGTATCCTCTCTCTCTCTTTGGCAATGTGCAAAAACACGAATTTAAAGCCTTCTTTTGCTGAACTTTCCTTTTTCTTTTCTTTTTCTTTTCTTTTTCTTTTCTTTTTCTTTTCTTTTGCTTTTCTTTTGCTTTCTTTTGCTTTTCCTTTTTGCTTTTCTTTTTGAAAGAATGGTTCAACAAAACTTTTATAAATTAATACTAAATAATTTATAACAATTATAAATTATAAAAAACCGATATAGTTCGTAAGTGCCAGTTAATCAAATTAAGTGGACTTAATATTTGTTGCCCAAGGTGTAACTCTTACGGGTCATAGCTCGGTTGGCAACGTGACGTAACCGAACCCGTACATAATCCAACAAACTCCCACTTGGACGGCATTCGGTTGAAGTCCACGTAGACAGTCAGCGGCGCTCTAGCTGCACATGGCTGCCCCCAACAAGGTATGACACTTTAAAGTCATTAACCAAACATCTTCTTCTAGTATCATTTTACTATAACAAGACAATAAACTTATGGTAATCATAGTCATTTATCCTTTCTGTAAAAGACATCAATTGAGTCATTGAGATTAATTCTCATATAAAACTCAATCATTATAGTTCTCGATCTAGATTCAAAATGGTCCAATCAAACACACAGTCAGTTTGGGTGAGGCCTCACACTTCACCAGTTTGAATCAACGAGGGCGCCACGATGTCTAACTGCTACATATAATGTAAGAGTACAGAATCCCTTATTGACTACATACAACTCCCACTAAACTTCAGAATTATTCCCAACCAAAGTCTTTATGACTGGCAGTTACGCGACAGCGGTTGACAATGATCAAAGAATAACCCTCGGTAAACGGAAGTTCTAGTATGCATCTCAGGTCATAGGATACTAAATGAGTATACCAATATCAAAGCATCTTATAATGAAGATGGTTTGTGGCGAGTTACATCCAACGTCATTCATAATGAGGTCTGTGAATTTAGAAGTCAACTCCTTGAGTCTAAATTCAAAATAGCCTTAATTCAGAATTGTTCCCACAAGTCTGATCGACTATGGATAATTTAGAATACAAAATCCATGGATTAAACGTATTAAAATCGAACACAGTTATAGGATTCATAAATTGTATCTATATCAGTAGATCAAAATGAATTCAAAAGTATAACTGTTTAAAAGTTCGTACATCCAAATACTAAATCAAAACATATCACTAGCTAATCTAAGCCCGATCGCATTTCTATGTAGATCATGCTTATTCTGAGTCATGGGCTTAGTAAACGGGTCTGCTAGGTTTTGATCTGTGTCGATTTTTCTTATCACGATATCTCCTTGTTTCACTATGTCCCGTATATAGTGAAACTTCCTCTGAATGTGCTTGGCCCTGTGATGAGATCTGGGCTCTTTGGCTTGAGCAATAGCACCTGTGTTATCACAAAATATCTCGATTGGTTGCTGAATACTTGGAACCACATCGAGATCGGCTATGAACTTCTTCATCCAAGCAGCTTCCTTTGCAGCATCAGATGCTGCAATGTATTCAGATTCAGTAGTAGAATCTGCCACCACACTTTGCTTGGAACTTTTCCAAGAGATGGCTCCACCATTGAGTGTGAATACAAAACCAGATTGTGAGCGAGAGTCATCTCGGTCAGTTTGAAAACTAGCATCAGTGTAACATCTTACAGTGAGCTGTTCTTCAACTCCTCCATATATTAAAAACATGTCTTTAGTCCTTCTCAAGTACTTCAGAATGTTCTTAACTGCAGTCCAATGGGCAAAACCAGGGTTTTGCTGATAACGGCTAGTAATGCTCAAAGCATACGAGACGTCAGGTCTAGTGCACAGCATAGCATACATGATGGAACCAATCGCTGAAGCATATGGAACATTTTCCATTCGCTTAATATCAATGTCCGTTGAAGGAGATTGCGATTTGTTCAACACGGTACCTTTAGTCATTGGAATACCTCCTTTCTTGGAGTTTTCCATCTTAAAACGTGTCATCATTTTGTCTATGTATGTGGTTTGACTAAGCCCAAGAAGCCGCTTAGATCTATCCCTATAGATCTTTATTCCTAGAATGTAAGCAGCTTCTCCAAGATCTTTCATTGCGAAACAAGCTCCCAACCATTTTTTAACTTCGTTAAGCATTGAGATATTGTTTCCAATGATCAGTATATCATCCACATACAATATGAGGAACGATATAGTGCTCCCACTAGCCTTTTTGTAAACACAAGGCTCATCTTCACTTTTGACAAAACCGAATTCGACGATTCTCTGATCAAAATAAAGATTCCAGCTACGGGATGCCTGTTTAAGTCCATAAATAGACTTATTCAGTTTGCACACCTTATTTGGATATTGTGGATCGACAAAACCATCAGGCTGAACCATATAGACATCTTCAGAGAGATGTCCATTTAGAAAAGCGGTTTTGACATCCATTTGCCATATCTCGTAATCATATTACGCGGCTATGGCAAGCAATATCCTAATCGATTTGATCATAGCAACGGGTGAGAAAGTTTCATCATAGTCAACACCTTGAGTTTGAGTGAAACCTTTCGCAACTAGCCGTGCTTTATAGGTGTGTACATTTCCATGCATGTCGGTTTTTCTCTTGAAAAGCCACTTGCTCCCTACAGCCCGTGAACCGGGAGGTAGCTCAACCAAGTCCCAGACTTGATTGTCTCGCATGGATTGCATCTCGGCGTTCATGGCATCTAGCCATTTCGCAGATTCTGGATCTGAGATAGCAGATTTGTAGTTAGTAGGTTCATCACTAGAATCAGCTACTACCAGAACCTCAGGACCCTCTAGATTCCAAAGATATCTGTCAGGTTCTTTGCGAGTTCTGCTACTTCTGCGAACGCTTGTGTTTATATCTGAATCAGTAACAATTTCTTGTTGTTCAGACGCACCGACTACTTCAGCGTTTGTTTGTGGTTCTCGAATTTCTTCAAGATCCACAATATTACTTCCAGTTCCTCGATCAAGAAACTCTTTCTCGAGGAAATGTGCCTTCCTTTTGATGGAAATCATATTTGCATCAGGATGGTAAAAGTAATACCCGCTTCTATTATAGTATCCAACGAAAATAGCTTTTTCGCCTCGGGGATCTAGCTTGTCATTAGACTCACTAGTGACATAAGCATCACATCCCCATACTCTAAGGTAAGACAAATTGGGTTTAGACCCATGCCATATCTCATATGGAGTTTTATCTACCTTCTTAGTCGGTGCCAGATTGACAAGGCGGGCGGCGGTCATAAGAGCATAACTCCAAAAGGAGTAAGGTAAGTTAGTTCTACACATCATCGATCGAACCATATTAAGTAGGGTTCGATTTCTCCTCTCACTCACGCCATTAAGTTGGGGTGTGCCGGGTGGAGTGAACTGTGAAACAATTCCACATTCCTTTAGATGATCAATGAACTCTTGGCTTAGGTATTCTCCACCTCGATCTGATCGAAGTACTTTGATAGTCTTATCAAGTTGGTTTTCTACTTCGTTCTGAAACTCTTTGAACTTTTCAAAGGTTTCATGTCTATGCTTCATAAGGTAGACATAGGCGTATCGACTATAATCGTCAATAAATGTAACAAAGTATCTTTCGTGATTTCTAGACATGGTTCTGAAAGGACCACATACGTCAGAGTGTATAAGTGCTAACAGATCCTTGGCCCGTTCACCAACATGGGTGAAAGGGTCCTTTGTGAGTTTGCCAGCTAAGCAAGATTCGCATTCATCAAAAGATTCATGTCCTGTGGATTCAAGAATCCCTTCGGACTAAAGCCTTTTCACACGGGCCTTGCTTATGTGGCCAAGTCTACAATGCCATAGAAACGTATCGTTAATTCCAGATTTGATACGTTTAGAAAGATTATATACATTATTGTTTGTTTGAATATCAATCTCATAAATACCACTTCGAGGTTTAGCCTCAAAATAAAAGATATCATTCAAGTAGGCAGAAATAACAGCATCATTAAAAACATACTTGAATCCTTGTTCAAACAATAAAGAAACTGAAATAATGTTTCTGGTTAAACCAGGAGCAAACAAACAATTATTTAAAGTAATTACAAGACCAGATGGACAAGAAAGATGATATGTTCCAGTTGCTAGAACCGATACTCTTTTCCCATCACCAACGATGAGCTCCATGTCGCCTTGTTTCAGTTTCTTCCACTTTTCAGGCTCCTGCAAGACATTAATGATGTGGTAACCACATCCAGTATCAAATACCCATGTGTTGCTGGAAACAGTGAAAAGTTCAATAACATAAATCAGAATACCTGAAGAAGAGCCTTCACCATTGGCCTTCTTCACCTTCAGCTTGGCTAGATAGTCAGGACAGTTACGTCTCCAGTGTCCCATCTTATTGCATTCAAAACAGTGTCGCTCCTCAGGAGGGGGCGCTGCTTTGTTTTTAGCCAGCTGTTTGTTGTTGGTGGCAGTCTTGGCAGTAACAACTTTACCCTTACCCTTATTGTTATAAGTTTTCTTCTTGGGGTTTGGTTTCCTAACACCAGTAGATCGGACCATCAACATTTGACTGGCTTTACCTGGTATGTTTTGCTCAGCAGTTTTGAGCATACCGTGTAGTTCAGCTACACTCTTAACCCATGCATTCATATTAAAGTTCATTATGAACTGGTCGTAAGAACTAGGCAAGGAGTTCAAAATGAAGTCTACTGCCATTTCATCTTGCATATGATAACCAAGTTTGGCCATTTGGTCGATGTACCCTTTCATTTTAAGCACATGGGCACTAACAGGCGAGCCTACTTGCATTTTGCAGGATATAAGCTGCTTCATGGTATCATAGCGCTCTTGTCGGGCCTGTTTCTGAAACATGCCCTTAAGTTGCTCAATCATGTCAAATGCAGTCATGTCCTCCATGTTCTTCTGGAGATCAGGAGACATGGTGGCTAGCATAAGGCAAGCTACCTCATCGGCATCCTCCTTAAATTTTTCCCAAGTTCTACGGGCTGCGGCCGTATTGTTTTCAGGCTCGTTGGGAACAGCGCTATCTATAACATAGAGCTTTTTCGCCATCTTGAGAACCAATCTCAGATTGCGGTGCCATGCGAGAAAGTTGGTGTTATCAAGTTTCTCTTTCTCAAGAATAGACTTGAGAATGAAGGAGTTGTTGGTTTCTGAAGACATCTATAAGCAAAATAAATTAATTAGTATTTTCGATGTATTGTTTCCTTATTTTAATTAATGACCCATTTACAGTAATTTTAAATAAGGAATGAGAATCTGGCTTGGTCAGTCACTAAAGGCAGCTGGGGCACACAACATTAGTAAGTGATTAGGCAGACTGACAATGTTTATCAATTGTGAAAATTGCACAACTCTCGTGTATGAGGCTGCAACGACAACATTTGTCAATGCATTGATACGTTTAGCCTCATCTATGCCCACTTTTCTCTCTAGACAGCTGTGGCACGTAACTAGAGAGAAAAGTAATAGTTATCCTAAAACAGTTACTTGTGAAAGGGCCGGATGTGTCAACAAAACCCTTGCACCTTGGAAGAATAAACTACATATCAAGTGCGGTGCTGTGGCTCCAAACACTGATGTTTCGCTTAATGTTCCAAGTGTTCCTTATTTTAGGGTGGCATAGACTATTGATTTTTATCTATGGGATCCAATTTTAGTGTTTACCGAATAGGGTCAAACACGACGTATAATTAAGTTATACGTGCGTCGTAAAATTTAGTTTTACAATATATAGTTCGTGATAATAAATGACGAACCCTTTCAGCTCTCGGGACACCAGATTTTAATATCCTATTAAAACTAGGTTCATCGCGAGATAGACAACCGATTTTTAAGTTGATAATTTTAAATTATTAAGATTTAAGTTTTAAAATTTAAACTAATTTTAAATTTGAAAACTTATCTAGTTATCCTTTTAAAAGGATAATTAATTTTAATTTAAAAATATCAAGTTTTAAGTTTTGAAATTCAAACTAATTTTGAATTTGAAAACTTATTCGATTATCCCATTTAAAACAAACAATTTGTTTTAATAATTTAACAAGTTGTAAAAATAAGTTAAAACTTGTTATTTATTTTGATTGTAAAATTTATTTTTTAATTAATTAATTAGTTTGATATTTAGGTTGGGTAATACAAAATAAAGCAACCATAATAGCAAAGTAATATGTAAATCTAATGGCTATGATTGTTTGATCTCGCTAGAGCCAAATAGCGAGATCAAGCTAGGTCACGGGTGAAAACACAAAACAACCACAAGGATGGACCTAAGTGCATCTAGTTGTCTTGATGGCTCCCACTGACTCCTTGATTTGTCCTGCTTCCAGTTTTGACTTCGGGTCTTCAAAATATTACAATATTTACAAAAGAAATACAAAATAAAAGAAAACTCTAATCTATTACAATTTGAGCCATCAAATGGGCCAAAAACCATAAAACCAAAAACTTTAACAATAACAAATCACATCACAACCATTCAACCACAGGGTCTAGCCAGATTTACAAATTAAAACACAATCAAAATAATACGGGCAATCATTTGGTTAATAAATATTTAACCAAAATAAACAAGTTGCCCTAAATAATATAAATCAGAAACTTCAAATAATTTTAAAGTTTGTGATCTATAACCAGTTAACAGACCGGATCTGATTTGCATGTTGTAAGCCTGGCTCTGATACCACTGTTGGGTTCAGTGGTATCTTCGTTAGGTTTATTTATCAAAACAGTTTTGATAATTATTAATCAGATTAATAATATGTAACGCAGCGGAGTAATAATAAAATACCAGAATAAACCCGACAGGATCTGGGTTACAAACAATGCAAATACAGAATATAAATATCCTACTGATGAGATATAATATACCTTTGTGGTTAATAATTAACCGTTTGAGACACCAAGGGACAACGAATGAACGCTAGAATCAACGAACACTAAATTGGAACACAGTGGTTGCGGCTCTAAGAGGCGTGATCCACGGTTGCAATCAAATATATATCGGTTGTTTGAAAGATACAAAGAGAGATGGAAATAAGATAATATTCTGCGTTTCTTTTCTGAGATGATGAAGTTCTGCAACAACTTGTTTCCAAGAAGAGGAGAAAAATGAGCAAAACCGTGTATCCTCTCTCTCTCTTTGGCAATGTGCAAAAACACGAATTTAAAGCCTTCTTTTGCTGAACTTTCCTTTTTCTTTTCTTTTTCTTTTCTTTTTCTTTTCTTTTGCTTTTCTTTTGCTTTTCTTTTGCTTTTCTTTTGCTTTTCTTTTGCTTTTCCTTTTTGCTTTTCTTTTTGAAAGAATGGTTCAACAAAACGTTTATAAATTAATACTAAATAATTTATAACAATTATAAATTATAAAAAACCGATATAGTTCGTAAGTGCCAGTTAATCAAATTAAGTGGACTTAATATTTGTTGCCCAAGGAACTCTTACGGGTCATAGCTCGGTTGGCAACGTGACGTAACCGAACCCGTACATAATCCAACAAAGAGAACCATCAATTTCAGGTAAACACAAAATTTTAAATCAGTTTAATGATCTTGAAAAGCCTACAAAAATTTGTGAGGACGTGCAATTCAATAAACATCATGTTTTAAGAAAACATTGTTGTTAAGAATCTTACCTTTACACAAATTTAGCAAGTGCAATGTTTCCAACCAAAGATGTAATTGAAAGTGCTTAAATTCCTTCATGCTTTATCAGAGAAAGAATACCGGAAACAAAATACATATACTTTGGAAAAAACACTGTACACTTACATTGACACTTTAAAGTCTATCTTTTGTCAATCCTAGCCAAGTCAAAACTTACAAAAGGTGACACACAAACGTCAATACTTGCTAGCATTATTTGATTCAAATGACCAAAACTCATCAATTTGACCGGTATCATCACTTAGTTTCCAACTCAATTTTGACAAAATACCAAATTTCTTTCCTTTTTCTGAACAAACAAATCAAAGTTAGTACACGATAGTTACAACATACATACATACAATTATAACGATCCTAATTTAAGCTAATCAAAGAAGGCTTAGAAAAGGGCATTATGTATATGAAACATTATTAAAGCCATTCTCTTGCATTTCAAGTCTCTTACCACAAATCATTTTCAAAGAACACTTTTGAAAGAAAGTTTTGGCATACTTATCACATACTTATTAAGCATGAAAAGAAACACAAATGAACACACCAATTGAAAGCGTGTGTAAGTTTGAAACACAACCGAATACAAGATCTTTAAATCACCTTCAAATCTTGATTCATGACAAATCAAAACCTAAAACATCAACCGAAAAGTAAGTAACAATAATGAAACTTGCTATTCTGTAATGAACCAAAAACAAATAAAAACTTGAATATCGTGTTTACATCACACTTACATCACACTTAACAATTTTGTGATAAAAGTTATATGTTTAAATTATATAAGAGTCTTCATATTAGCTTAATAAACGACCACCAATTTCAGTTTGAAAGGTAACTTTTATTCCCTACATTGCACTATAGCACTTGATTGCAACCGGAAGCTCTAAACCAAAATAGCTTTGTGATGGAAGAAATCTTCCTCTTCAAGAGGACCATTAGTGACGAATTCAAGAATAAAAGGCTTCGCAGATGATACCCCAGTGACAAGAAATAGAGGCTTTGCAGATGAAACCGACGAGACCATTGATCTGGTGCTATGGCGATACAATTGGATCTGGCGATACAATTGGATCTGGCGATTCAGATGAAAATGGTGAGGCGATTGAGATGGTCATGAAGACTTAAGGTTAATCCTACAACCATTGATAGAAAATGTCACAAGGTTAATTTTGATTTTCAGATAATAAGAAGAAAATACCCACAAAACTCTATTTTCTTCATTCGTCTTTAACAAAACAACACCCTCATTGATTCACCCGCTTAGTGCATTCACTCAAGTAAGCTTCTATAAGATCTTCTATTTATTTTTACTACTATATAAAACAAAATAAAAAAACAAATGGGCAAGATTAGATTAGAATTTCACCCTTGTTTGTAAAACAAGACGTGCCCCTTCCACTTCAATTCAATGTATTTCGGCCGCATCTCCCAGTGACCGTCAGTTCACTGTATTCATTCAATCAGTTTAATCATGTCATTCGAATATGTATCCTCCTCCACCTATTCGTCGAACTGATTGAATGAATACAGTGAAACCACCACCATTCAGTTGCGCATCGTTCAATCTCCCTAGCCACCTAATCGTTCCTCTTCCATTGGACCGACTCCGGCCATCTCAATCGCCCACATATGGTTTCACTAATTCACCAGGCCTCTATCATCGCACATTGAATTACCATGACCGTTCCTGGAGGTTCGTTCAACGCCATTTGCTCGTTCAAACATCGATAAAACATTCAATTAGCGCTCAAGTCCACTTCTTGGATTTAGTTTTCATCACACTTCCATCGAGGTATGTGTTGGGACTATTTATTCAATTTTCGTTGATTGATTTTATGTGCTTTCATCTAATCGGTACTCAACTAATTCGATGAATTTGTGTGCAAGAATTCGTATCCTTCAAGTTACTTGTATTTTTTTTCGTTCATTTGTGTGTGCTTGATTGTTCAGTTTGATTAGTGGGAGTTTAAGGAAGTCGCCACTTTGTGCTTTGGTGTTTAGAAGCCATAGATCCGCTGCTACTGATTTACATAAGGAGGTGCTGAACTTGTTTCATGAATAACATATCATTTAACTTAATTTTGCAAAATTTGGACAGATCGAAGGTAGATATTGAGCATTTAAGCAAAGATGCTCGGTTTTTGAATCATATAGTTTGTGAAAGAGTTATCTATCCAACTATTTGGTTTGTAGCAAACAGGGGATCATATTATGACTCAAAAAAGTGTGGGAATTTTGCCCTTAACTCATCATCCGTATTTGGTCTGGTGGCAGCCCTGATAGCACTTTTCATGAGTCTTGTAGACCCAGTAGAGAAACTTTCTTTTCTTAGTTTCCTTTTCCTCTCTCTCTCCTCCTCAATCTCCTCAAAAGTTAGTTTTCTTTTCTCTTTGTCACTCACAGACCTTTGTGACACAAGGTGGAGAGAGCTTTGGCCTTTATTACTTGGTGTAGCTTCCAAGCTCTGGCCAGGGAGAGGTTGAGATGCACCTTCACCAGCAAGTGTCTCATTAAGGGATTAAACCTCTGCAGCAGTTGGTGGTGAGACAGGGCTCTCAGGTTCTACCACTGGGCCTTCAGTCAAGGTTTCCCCTTTGAAGCTAATCTCAGGGTCTGTCTTAACATCCAGTTGACCGATCCTATTGCCTGATTGCCTTTGTCTTCTTCTGAAGCTAAACTCTGCCGTCATATTGCAACCACCATAATCACTATCTGTATATGCATACAGATTGAAGTTAGAATTCTTGGGATACCAAAGACCAAGTGTTAAGGCACCTTTAAGGTATCTTAGAATTCTCTTGACAGTAATAAGGTGAGACATCTTGGGGTTGGTTTGATATCTTGCACAAATACATGTGGCAAACATGATATCAGGCCTGCTAGCTGTAAGATACATAAGACACCCAATCATAGCCCTATAAAGGTGTTCATCCACACACTCCCCCTCAAGATCAGGCCCAAGGGAGTGGTTTCTTGCTATGGGTGTCTTAGCAATCTTACAATCAGTCATGTTGACTCTTTTGAGTATATCCTGAACATACTTTGACTGACTTATGAAGATTCCATTTTCAACTTGCTTCACTTGAATTCCCAGAAAAAAATTGAGTTCCCCCATGGCACTCTTTTCAAATCTGTCTTTCATCAGCTTCTCAAAGTCTTTGTAGAGCCTTGGATTAGTTGAACCAAAGATAATGTCATCTACATACACTTGTACTAGCAGTAAGTCATTTCACTGTCCTTTAATGAAGAGAGTTCCATCTATAGTACCCATTCTGTATCCATGCTTGCAGAGATACTGAGATGGAGTCTCATACCACTTTCTTGGTGCTTGGTGTAGCCCATACAGAGCCTTATCAAGCTTGCAGACATAACCAGGATGATCAGGATCTACAAAACCAGGTGGTTGTTTGACATACACCTCTTTATCAATCACCCCATACAGAAAAGCGCATTTGACATCAAGTTGATAGACTTTGAAGTTCTTGGATGCAGCAAATGCCAACAATATCCTAACAGCTTCTAATATTGCTACAGGAGCAAAGATATCAGTGTAGTCAATTGCTTCTTCTTGTGTGTATCCTTGAACAACTAGTCTAACTTTGTTTTTTATGACAATACCTCCATCATCTTTCTTATTCCTAAATACTCATTTGGTTCTTATAGTTGTCTTCCCATGAGGAAGAGGACATAGGTTCCAAACTTTCTTTCTTTTGAACTGAAGTAACTCCTCTTACACGGCTTCAATCCAACTTCCATCCTTCAGAGTCTCATCAACTTTCTTACGCTCTATCTGGGACAAGAAACAAGAGCGAAGACAAACATTTGCTTCATGGGTTTGTCCTCTTATTCTTACTCCAGTGTCAATATTTCTAATGATGTTTGTGGTAGGATGAGACTTATGGATCTTTAACTGAAAGATCACAGCAAGCTGCTAAGAGAGATATAAATTAGAGAAATTTAAATCTGGCATAGATACTTCTTCCACCACATCAACACACTTATCAAGAGAAACGTGATCCAATGAGTGTGTGACATTATTGATATGTTTATCTATAGGGTGGTTATCAACATTAAGAAATTCTTGATCACTATCACCACCATCATCATTGTCTTCTGCATTTTAAGTTTTTTTGTTTGTCTGTTGAGCCTCTGAGCTGGAACTTGAAGGCATCTCAGATGTATCAGTTGAATTTATCATTGTTTTACTGATAGAAACTTCATTTGCTGAAGTAGTTACAACTGGAGCTGAAGATGTGTAACTTGAAGGTCTTCTTAGCTCAAATCTTGGATCAGGATCACCTGGAGGTAAAATGTTTGTAGCTCCTGAAATATTCTCACAAGATTTGTTAAAACAGTTGGTAACTACATCAAGATCAAATAGCCAATCCAGACCAGAACCTTTCACATCGGGATTGTACTCATTGAAAGTCACATTGGCTGACTCCTCAACTACTCTAGTTCTGAGATTGTATACTCTATAAGCTTTAGCTTGAGAAGAGTATCCAATAAAGTGTCCATCATCTGATTTCTCAGCAAACTTGGCAATTTGATATTTGGTATTCAAGATGCTGCATGGACATCCAAATGATATGAGAAAACCAATGAAAGGTTTTCTCTTGTGCCAAAGTTCATAAGAAGTTTTACCATGAGTCTTAACTACTAAAACTCTGTTTTGCACGTAGCAGGCACTTTTGACTGCCTCTGCCCAGAAGGTGATAGGCAGTTTAGAGTCAGACAACATGGTTATTGCAGCTTCAATCAGTGTCCTGTTTCTCCTCTCAGCAACATCATTTTGTTGAGAAGTACTGGGAGCACTGTATTGTCTTGTAATACCCTTTTCATCACAAAATGAATCAAGGATTTGGTTCTTAAATTCAGTTCCTTGATCAAATCTTATGGTTTTGACCTTGTGATCATATTGATTCTCAATTCTTAAGATGAAATTCTTCAAAATCTTAGGAGTCTCATCCTTAGTTCTAAGAAAGAAGACCCAAGTGAATCTTGTAAAGTCATCTGTGATCACTAGACAGTAAGAGGTCCTTCCTAGACTCATTATACTGGTGGAGTCAAAGAGATTCATATGTAACAAGTGTAGGGATGTAGTGATTGAGTTTCTTTCCTTAGGCTTGTGAGATACCTTATGTTGCTTCCCTTTCAGGCATGCATCACAATGGTCATCACTTATAAACTTTTTCTTTGGCATTCCAGTTATCAAATCATTCTTAATCAGCTTATTCATGTTTTTAAAGTTTACATGACACATTCTTTTATGCCAGAGAAACGACTCATCATTATTGGCTTTAGATAGAAAGCATGAAACTTCTCTTGAGAGAGATGTTTCTTGCAAGTCCATCTTATACATGTTCCCTCTCCTGGGGGCTCTGAGTAGGATATGCTCATGAGGAATAATCATCCCGGGCTTAATACCAATGCACTCATGCTCCGTAAAGAGTATGTTATAACTCTGATCACAAAATTGAGATACACTCAGAAGATTGTACCTAAGCTCTTTGACAAAGTTTACCTTCTCAATGCTGAGCTTACTATTTATGACCTTGGCCCTTCCGGAAATGTAACCTCATTCATCTCCTCCAAAAGTAACTGGTCCTCCATCAATCCTTTCAAAATTTTGGAGTAGTGACCTATTGCCTGTCATGTGCTTGGAACAACCACTATCAATGATCCAGATATTTTTATTTGTCTAGAGTTGTTCCTACACAAAAAAATGATTAGTTACATTTGGAAATCTAAGCATTATTGGTCTTGGGCTTATCAAAGGAAGTAGAAGGTAATGAAACAGTAATAGATCCTATAGTTGTGTTTTGACGATCTCTTAATGTTGTTGATGGAGAATTTTCAGTCACTTGGTCTTTCCTTGACTTCCACACCACCTTTGGAAGTTTGGAAACAGATTTTCCTTCCGAAGCTGAATTCTTCTTAGAGCTCTTGGAGTTTCTTTTTTGGTCATATGAAAAGTACCTCTTAGATTGTATGGACAATCCTAGCAAGATGAGAAGTACTCTCACACATAACACATTTCATTTTTTTCCTCCCAAGACTTTTCTTCTAAGAACAAGGCTGACTTTGACAACATCCCTTCTCCATCTTGATCTTTGCAGATGCTGAGACAGTCCCTTTGGGCTAAGGACTGTTCTTAGAGTTGGATGGTTCAGGCTGTGTAGTAGTGGTACACAACTGATCTGCTTTCTTTTTGATGCTGAGATGATTTGAACATGAAGCAGAACTCTTGGTAGAAGAGTTGAGGTTGATATCTTCAGTCTTAACCATGTCATTGCAGAAATAAAGACTTGTTTCTGCTTAGAGTTGAAAGTGGCCTTGATCTCTTGAGCCCTCTTAGCCTTTCTTTTACTCTTTCTGATCAAGTTCTTCCTTATAGACTTAGTCATCTCAGGCTTATTGCTCTCCTAAGAAGGATAGTGACCCTTCTTAGAATCCTCCTTTTCACTTTTCTCAGAGGAATTCTTCACTGCCACTTCTTCATCCTCTTCACTCAAGAGGTCTATGTGAGGAATCTTATCTTCACAAGTTCCACACCTAGGTAATCTGACAGACAAGATTGTGTGTGGAGGAGCTATCTCACTAGATCTCAGTCCCTACTTATTTTGATAACAAACTTTTGCATGCAAGGATGAGGATATGATGTTCTTGAATGTCTCTTCTTCAAGAACACATTTTTCTGCCCTGGCTTTGCTGATCACAAGCTCAGCCTGGCATTCAGTTAACTTAGTTATGAGATCCTTGATCTGAGTCCTATAATTTGTATGCTCATGTTTTAGAACTGAAATGGTTTTCTTTAAGTCCTCTATCTTTAACTTATAATCATTTTCCTAAAATCAGATTTCAAGATGTTCAAGTACTCAAGATCAGATCTCATTTTTAAGTTATAGGACCTGTATCTGTTGACTTTAACAATACATTCAGGAGTACAAAGATGTTCCAATACCTTAGTTTCATCATGATCAGCCATTAATGCTTGGTTTGGAGATGCATCTTCCACTTGAAAGCTCCAGTCAAAGCCTCCTTCTTCAACAGCTACTACAGCTTGCTGCTTTGCATTCTCATTCTGGGTAGCTTTATCAGTGTAGTTTGGTCTGGATTGTGCTTGTCCACCATTTGTTTTTGGTGCCTTGCACTCCCTAGCAAAGTGGTCCATCAAGTTACAGTTGTAATACCTAACTTTGCTTTTATCCAACCCAAACTTTCAACTGGCTGTATTGCTGGGAAAGTTCCATCCTGTCCTCTTGTAGAACCTCTTGGCTCTGTGAGTGAGAAGAGCCATTTACTGGACTATCTCCATGTACTCCAGATCATCTGAATGGATGCAGTCAAGGTCTTAAAGGGTGAATAGGAAGCTGCTACAACTTTCATCATAAGACATAAAGGCTTGAGATGAACTTGTCTCTTAGAATGGGCTTCCTTGAGTATAGTTCTCCCTTGGTGTCTCAGGAAAGGTGATGAAATGACCATTTTGTGAGATGTCAGGGTAGCATATGAGATGATGTTGGGGTTCTATGCTATCCCTTTCAGTCACATGAAGGGGTGAACCCATTTGATTGTTGGAGTTACCAGATGAACCTTGCATGTTCATCTCCTTGTCTTCAGTGAAACCCTCATACATTAGTTTCAATGCATCCCACATCTGCTCAGCTATTTTGCATTTCTTGAAACCTCTGTATACAGAGTTTGGAAGAGCAGTCTGAAAGGCTGTCATGGCTTTTTGATCAATTTCTACTCTCTTTCTATCTTCTTCTGAGTAGTCAGCAACATCCTTGGGGATCATACCACCCCCAGCAGCAACTGAAGGGTTGTTTGGTATGTAAGGTCCCGAGACAACAGATTCCCACATTTTGAGTCTTGACACTTGATGAAGCCTTCCATTCTTTAGCACCAAGTGTCAAAGTCATCAAGAGTGATCAATGGGGACTTTATCATGGTTCCAGTTTCTATATCAGCTTTAGAGATAGCTGCCATTTGAAGGGTTAAGTATTTTTATGTGTGTGAGGGATCTTAAGATGTTGAGATCTTATATCAAGAACCTAGAAAGCTCTGATACCAATCGAAGGATCGGGTGAAGTGTTATGCACTTTACAACACAACAACATAAAGAGAAGAGTATGCAACAACACTTAACAATTCAAATGGGGAACTGGAGAAGGTCAGTTTTGAGAACTAAGAAACACAAGTGTATATGAGACAAAATAAGAACAACACACAAGTAGTTGGTCATCAAGGTTGATGTATATTGATCTCTAGTTTCTTACAAGTGGTTTACAAAGTTCTGTTTTATAAGTTACAAGGACCACAAATACTTATACTATAACCTACAGTCGGTCATACTTTGAAGCCTAGCTGGATACATGATCTAGACAACAAAATCAATGTAGAGTCAAAAGGCAGATTGCCTTTTGACTAGTGACTATGACATGCCATAGCTCACATCCTAATATATTACAAAAAGGATAAAGTACATAAAGTGGAAAGTTACAGACTCAAGACCTCAATGTACAGTTTACCAAAAGCATGGAACTTTTCACCAACTCATGTAAAGTTGGTGACTTATCAGAGTTGCAGCGGAAAGTGGTTTAGTTTTAGGTAAAAAGTACATTAGATAAAGCATGTAATTTAAAAGTATTCGGAAGAAATCTGTCTTCAATAGTTGACTTCGGAAGACTTTGTCTTTGAAGCTTCGGAAGACTTCATCTTTTGGCTTCGGAAGATATTGGTCTTGGCTTCGGAAGATTTTACCCTTAGAATAATTTCTAAGGTAGTTTAAAACTACTGAAGCATTCCACTTCAGTACACTTGTGCATGCATGCAGGTGAGACTTTGGGTGTTTGGGTTACATCAGCCTTATAGATAACCTTACACTTGATACCACAATCAAGGGGTTGTAGGGTACATTTAGATAAGTTTGAACCATTGGATCAATTCGGAGGAAACAATCAACTAACATTCTTCCACATGTTGTAAAACATGATATGGTGCTAGGTGAACAAGGGATCTAATGGCTGTTACTTTACGAGTTCAAGTGAAGATCACCTCTTTAAGAATTCTTATGAATCGTGCTTGAAGCAGCACAAGGACTAGCATATCTGCATGAAGAATCAGAAACTCAGTTATTTTGTTTTATTTTACTAAAAAACATAATATATATATATGTATATATATATGGATATATATACATATATATGTATATATACATATATATGCGTATATACATATATGTATATATGCATATATATATATATGTATGTATATATGCATAAATATGTATATATGCATATATATGTATGTATGTATATATATGTATGTATGTATATATATGTATGTATATATATGTGTATAAATATATATATATATATATATATATGTATGTATATCTGTCTATATATATCTATCTATGTATATCTGTCTATGCATATCTGTCTATGCATATCTATCTATGCATATCTGTCTATGTATATCTGTCTATGTATATCTGTCTATGTATATCTGTATATGTATATCTGTATATGTATTTCTGTCTATGTATATCTGTATATGTATATCTGTCTATGTATATGTGTATATGTATATATGTCTATGTATATGTGTATATGTATATATGTCTATGTATATGTGTGTATATATATGTCTATGTATATGTGTGTATATATATGTCTATGTATATGTGTATATGTATATGTATATGTGTATATATATATGTGTATGTATATATATGTATATGTGTGTATATATATATGTATATATATATGTATGTGCGTGTATATATATATATATGTCTGTATGTATGTATGTATATAGATATATATACATGTATGCATATATATATGTATGCGTATATATATATATACGCATACATATATATATATATGTATATGCATACATGTATATATATAAATATATATAAATATATATATATATATATATATATATATATATATATATATATATATATATATATATATATACACGCATACATACATACAGACATACATGTATATATATATATATAGTATATATATATATATATATATATTACATGTATGTCTGTATGTATGTATGCGTGTGTATATATATATATATATATATACATGTATGCATATATATATGTATGCGTATGTATGTATGTATATATATATATATATACATACATACATACATATAGAGATATATATATATATATATGGATGCATATATATAAATATATGTATATATGTATATATGTATATACATGTATATATGTATATATGTGTGTATATATGTATATACATGTATATATGTATATATATGTTTGTATATATATATATGTGTGTATGTGTGTATATATATATATGTGTGTGTGTGTGTGTGTTTGTGTATGTGTGTGTGTGTGTATATATGTGTGTATATATATATATATATATATATATATATATATATATATATATATATATATATATAGGATGGCATTCAAATGAAAACTAAAAATTATGAAAAAACCATAAGAACCATTATAGACCATAGATTTTATTGATCAATGGTGCAGATTAATTAGGGCAAAATTGTAATTTCAATTAATTTTAAAAGTGGCGGAATTTGAGTAACAGGGGTATATTAGGGATGTTAAATATTGAACACCCCCAAATCCTCTTTCACACGATCGATGTTCGGTTACAATAAACCCAGAAATTTCGTTCGATTTCACAACAAGACTCCAAATTCATCCTCTAATCTTCATCTTACGATCTTTTCGAACTCAACTATGTATCTATAAAAGCTTCCCCATCAGTCACATTAGAGACGAAGATTGAAGCCCTGATTTTGCGATTTCGAGTTTGATTTGGTTCATAAATTCTCCATTCTAACAGGTATGTCGATTTTTTCGGTTAAATATGTTTTTATAAGATCCTGATATCAAAATTTAGACCTCAATATCATATTGTTCGCTTTAATTTGTGCATTGTGTGTTGGGTAATGGCATTGGTATTTTGCTCAGAATGGTACAAATCCTTTGAAATGAAGGGTAAATGCATAGTGTATACTTGATTACCTTATTTTAGTCAACTAATTTCTCTGTTTATTTGCTAGATATCCCAATTTTTATCCGGTTTATAACTGAAATTACCCTCGATGTGTGTATTGGATGTCAAACCATAAGCATCTTGACTGTTTCCTTATTGTTTGCTGTTTTTTTAACAAATTATGTTTGTATAGGGCATGTTCAAACTTATATGGCATTGTTGATGTTTATGCATTGTTATGTCTATTCCATTATGATGAGTAAACCCAAATTAATTTAATTACACGCCTGAAGATAGGATGCTTGTTTTCAGAAAAATTTTCAATATTTGAGGATGATGTTAAATCTTCCACATTCGTTCAATAGATTATTTAATATAAAGCCAGATGTGTTGGGTAATGGCTGTTGTATTTTTCTCTGAATGGTACAAATCCTTTGAAATAAAGGTTAAATGCATAGTGTATGCTCAACTACCTAATTTCAGTTTACTAATTTCTATGTTTATTTGTTAGATATCCCTTTTATTTACATGGTTTATAACTGAAATAACCCTTAATGTGTGTATTGAATGTCATACCATGAGCATCGTGACTGTTTCCTAATAGTGTGTTTTTTAACAAAATATGTTTGTATAGGGCATGTTCAAAGTGTTATGGGATTGTTGATGTAATGTGTATAACTTGCTGAGATTAATATGGCCATATATTGATAGGTTGTATGCTAATCATAATCCTATGTATATAGTTTCTTTGTTGGCTAGTTTTGTTCAGTTGCCTTTATATGTTATAATATAGTTCAAAACAATTTTGTATTTTGCTTTATTATCATTCTCATACATTCATATGAAATTAGTTATCTTTTTTAAATTTCCACTTGTTTCATCCCAATTGTTTTCAACTGCATGTAATGCCCTTTATGTGTATAACACATATATGCATTATGACAAATTTGTTGAATTTAAATTATTCTGTTATTGGGAATGGATTAGTTATTATGAGGTTGAGGTCACAATTGTTTTATTATCGTTATTAGACTTTTATATTAGTTGATATTTTTCAAGATCAATTGTTAAATATTGTATGGTATATGCTTTCATATCTTTTATTTTGTTCGGTGTGTTATATCGATTTGAAGTGTAATAGTAGGTATTAATTAAAAGAATTTATTTTTTCAGTGTTTCATCATCTCAACGAATCAAGATATATCCAAAGTTTGTCTTTTTTCTATCGTATACCATAATGAGCACAGGTACAATTTCGATGTTTTCCCATCTCTATATTTGTATGACTTTTGTTTTCTAATATATATTTTTATGTTCTGTTGATGCTTTTTGAAGCTCGCAAAAGTCTTAGGCTAGCCCGCAAGCCTCCATCTATAACTACCTCATCGAGTGGTGCACCGACCAAACCCATTATTATTTTGATTTTTCTAATCAGCGTCATGGTAATCATTCTAATAATCTAAATATGTTAGTTAATGTTGGTAAAATATGCATTTCATTTTAATTAGATTGAATATGTTTATCACTAACCACGTATTTTTAACCGTATTTCACTGATATCAGGTGAAGGAAATGAATCTAATCCCATTGTTTGTACTGTTTCAAATCAGCCAAGGCGATACACAAAGAAAATGATTGGTAAGTATGCTTCTCCTTACTGCTTCATTACTCAATAATAATTGAAAAAGTCTAATGCTTTGTGTTTGATGCATTATTGCCAACGCAGCCGAGGAGGTTTTGGGGAAAAGGAACGTGCACTTACAACAAACGAACGAGGTTGTTCAAATAAATACATCAAGTAGGATGAATTCGAAAGTATTACCCAATACAAGTCGAGAAACAACAGCTCCCACAGGTAACTTTTTTTTATCAATCTAAACGTAACTGAATTTCGTGACCAATAATTCTTACTTTAGTTGTTTTGAAACTCTATATCGGCTTATAGTATATATCTTGGATTCATTTGTTGTTGGTATCTTGGTATTACTTTTTTTATATCTATATTGTTTCTATCCGTGTGGAATAATGTTCCATATCCTCATTAATTTTTAAGAGCATTACATATGGCCATACATTTAAAAGAAACACCTCTATCCCCTTAACATGCAACCTTCAATTTAATATTTCTTTCTGGATCATCCATATTATGTTTGCATAGATTATGTTTAGTGTGTATTTACCTAATTCTTGTATTTAATGTTTTGTTTCTGTAATATATTTTCAAACAGACCCTGTTATATCATCCAATCCTGTTGGTTTGGACGGTACCCGCCCATTACGTTATACAAAGTCGATGATTGGTAATATTTCTCCTGATAATGAATATCATGCATTCTACTTATCTTGTTTGTAAAATTTGGTATTATTTGTCATGTCTTTATAGCCCAAGATGTTCTTGGAAAGTGGGAAAAGACTGTGGAACAAGATAATGAGGTCTTCACTTTATCAGATTCTACTATAAAGAAGGATGTTAAAGCAAATAAGAAGAAAAAAAGGATTCATGACAAACCCGGTAACCATTTATAACATAATTATTAATTAATGTTTTTAATGTTCTGTTGGTTATTTATTGTCTGTGCCATTTATATTGATCATTCACAAGAATTAGTATATTATATGATTTTGTAAGATAAAAGTGTGTTTTTTTCATTACATAACATAAGTGGAATGTATTTGGTTGGTTTTGTTTGGTAGTATGGACATGCCTCGACAGGTTGATGTTGAAATAATGTATGTGTAGTAAGGGTATGGTACAGAAAATGTGCATCCAAGCACATATTTATTTCTAAAGATTTCTAACCAGTCTATTGCATGACATAAACAAAGAATAAATAACACACTTGTGTAATTTTCCCAGCTAGTATGTATCTATATGTTATTTCTGATTATATCATATATTTGATTTTTAGACGATAATAAGAAATTTAAGAAGCGCAAGACTGAAAAGAGACCCGTAGTGAAGCCCAAGCCAAAGGTTTCAACAACCAAATTGCCATCCCTTCACATTCGTTCTAGCCCCAGGCCACTCTGCCAAGCTGTAAAGAACATAAGCCGTGAACAAGAGGAGTGCCTATTTGAGATGGGGTTAATTCGGTTGTGACATTTTAATGTTGATGGGATTCCGACACGGCTGGCCTATTTTGTCATTGATTCATTTGATCCTGACTCCATGTCAATCCGTGTGCAAAATGGTAGTATTCTAGTCAATGTTCATAGGATTCATCAAGTAATTGGACTGCCCATGGGTGGTAAGGAAATAGATGGTGTTATGGACCCCGATTCATCTGTCAACATTATTAATGAATCGTTGATGCATTATGGGTGGTCAAACATTACCGCCATAGATATCATGGAGAACATGTTCAAAGCTTCAGCAGCTGATAGGCAATTCCAGCTCGACCTTATCATGTTGATCTGCACAACCATGATCCAGTGCACGAAGTCTGGATTGATTAACCTGAAGTTATTAAAGAGTTTAAACCTAGGTTCAGATTTAACTAATCTTGATTGGTGTGCATTGATTCACAAAAGGTTAAAGACGTGTAAAAAAAATTGGGATATCAACAAGGGTAAATCATTCACTGGGACTATAACTGTATTAATGGTAAAATCCTCCTTTTATCTGTTTAAATTTTGTTTGAATATAATATGAATTGTATTAATTTTTAACATTCTAATTTAATTCCATTCATTAGCTAATTTACCTTGAGGGGTTGGAGATAGAAAGTTTGAAGCAAAACAAAACAGTGTTGCCTAGCAGTCGATGGACATTGGCTAATATGAAGGTTCGTGAGGAAGCTGAAATCAAAGGTGGTGGTTTTGGTAGGGGCAAGTTGGTCGAGGTTAGTGAAGAAGGGCATGTTACAACTATAGAGGTAATGTATAATCTTTAAACGATTATTTTTATTTCCTATATATCTAAGATTTAAAGTTATTATAGTTTTAGATGCATAGGATCATACAATTTCTTTCTGTTGAAAATAGATAATAGTATTGTTGTGATAATTTGATTATTATAATTTCAAATTAAAAAACCATTATATACTTTCTATCGATTTTTAAGTCACGCGCGATGTAATGAATATTATGTAATATTCACTTTACCCCATTTATCATATGGCTGTTTGGATAGCAACTACTTCAGAATATAGTCTCTAACTATTTCATGTAACGGAATTAAAATGCATCCATGCATATTTTTTTTCAAATGTTGACCCCCATATTTTAGTTAATATAAGTTGTATCCTTAGGAGTACAAGTACATGCTTAACACTTTGATCAAGAGGATTGAATCTTATCGAACCAGATATGCTGGTTACCTGCTGGATGCTATAAACGATTACCCTGAGTCTGATGATTGGGAGGGTTACCATGAGAAGATAAAAGACATGTTTACATTTGTGTCAACAAATGGAGAGGTAGTTAGGGAAGCTAAAGATCCTGATCCAACAGTGAATATTATTTCCAAAACAGCCCAAGAAGTTTCTCATAATGTTGAAAATTCGGCAAATCAAGTGAAGGTTAAGGAAAAAGAATTAATATCCCAGAAGCACTCCAGTAAGAAGGGTGTTGAACCATCAGATGGAAAGGATAACCAAGATGTTCAAGAAAAAGTAAAGGATATCGAGAAGGAAGATACGATTTCATTGTTTGATGATGAATTTGGTCAGATCCTGAAGTGACTGCAAAAATAATCGAGCAAATGGATTCTATTGAGAAGAAAAGTGATAAGAAGAAAACTCAAGTTCTAACAGAAGGCCCATCATTTAGTCTTGGCCTCACACAGATGTTTGATGAGGTTGCGGATGCGACTGAAGTAGATTATCTTGACAACATCCCCCTTAGTGATCGCTTACAGGAAATGAGGATGAAAAATCCACTGATTCGCCCCAAGAGGAAAACCACTAAGGCAGTTCTCCTCAAATCTCCCTATGTTAATCGAATAGTTAATGTGGAGCACAAAAGCAACATTGTTGAAGACAAGATTTGGCAATTCCTTTTTGGTGCTTCGGTTGATCAAAAGTAAGTACACTTGTCCTGTTAATAATATCATGTTTCTATGTTTACTGTTAATTTTTATGATATGTCTATGATTTCCATGTCAGCACAATATTATTTGCTACGAAGGACGGTTGAAGACTGACAGGGAGTCCTTTGAATCTTTAGAGCCTGATACTTGGATTTTAAATGGTGTTATCGACTCTTGGGCTGCAGTTTTGAACAAGGAGGAGGAATCCAGATCTGAAGAGTCTCCTCATATATTGTTTTGCACAACGACTGTTATAGTAAGTATCTATGTAATTAGTCAGCAATTATTTATATATTTTTAATTATTGTGGCTTATTTATTATGTAATTACTTTTTGTCAATCTTCTAGACTAAAGGAATGCAGGAAGTGACCATATGTTCGAACAACAAAAACTAGATATATTTCGTTCTAACCTACTCCCGATCCTTAACAATCAGGCAGATAAGTTAAACCTACATGGTTTTGATCTTCTATTTTTCCTAGTTCATCATGTTAATCATTTCTTCCTGATATGTTTCAACCAACTAGATCCGGATGTTGTTGTTCTAGACAACATATCCAAAGGCAGTTCGACTGCTGAATTACCTGATGGATCAATTGCAGCTGTTGTCGAGTATCGGGATGGAAGTATATGTACTCTCATTAAAGATAAGACTCATATTCCAACCAAATATGTAAGCATTCACACTCCTATATGAATATTGTGCATTACATTTATGTCTTACTATAATCTTTTATGACTTGTATTTTTTGTTTTTAAGCGTGAAATATTAGGTAGCTACCTGGAGTCGGTTGGTCACCCTTCGAGCAAAAACATTAGAAATGCAAAGATTTCCCAGTCGGATCTCTCTTGGTGCACCAAAAAAAACTTTAATGATTGTGGAATTTTCCTAATGAGGCACATGGAAACTTTTAAAGGAAATACAAAGAAATGGGTCAATGTGTTAGCTGATGAAGGAAGGAGGCAGATAACCCAGCTAAAACGTCTGAGGTGCAAGTATGCTGCGAAGATACTTCTGTCAGAAATCAATATCCACAGGGAGGAGGTGATTCGCGCGGCCAATAGAATTTGGGAAGAAATGCTGATACTCAAGGAAAATGCAAGAGTAAAAAAATTGGCTGCATCTCGGAATAAAAAAGGAATGAGGACCTCTACTGCTGTTGGAAGGCCGTCAAAACGAAAGCAGCGCAAGGCTAATTGAAATGGGGGTTTAGTGTACTGAACATAAATTCACTTCATTTGTAATCAATATTTTTGTTTATTTAGGCACCGTATTTTGTTCACATTTTGTTATGCCGGTTTTTGTAATTTTACTCATCACATCCTCCTGATGTTTATATTTATATAATGCTGGTTCTCATGAATGTTAGTTGCTTGGGTATGTTTGGGACAATGCTTTCTTCTAATATAGTTGGTCATATTAGTTTTTAGCCAATATGCATTAGTGAATCTATGCATTTATGCATTACTGCATATTTATGCAACCAAGCAATAATGCACATCCACTATTATATAATTCATCAAATTCATTTATGTTTTTTATCACCCATATAACGTTGATGATATATGTCATAAATCATTTCTGTCTATTCGTAAAACACTTACTGTATCTGAGTTTGGCTTTGTGTACCTTATTATGCGATTGTTATTTTTAATCATCCGTGCCATATCTTTTGGTTTGGTTAAATATACTAGAGTAAACACAATTTCAAGATAATATTTATCAGTTTATTAATAGATTTGTCTAAATCTAATTAGCCTATTTTATTGCATTATGTTATTCGGCTTTCATGATAATGGAGGATGATGGAGTTTACTCGTTTCCTTTTAGTTTTTCATCTTACTTTTATGCATTAATGAATTTATGCATGGATGCATTATTGCAAGAATGACATTAATCTGATAATGCAAATCATAACAAAATACATATGCACAAAACATACCTTACATAATTGCATATGCCTAATGTAAACATTCACATATGAAGGAAACATGAATAATATTCATATAATTGCATATTAAATTTGCTGAACTATGAAAGGATCACAAGAATGTTCAAATTACATTACACATTCATAAAATACAATTTTTCGACTTTTCACACATCCTCCTTTCCATCCTCCTTTCCATGTTAAATTGAACATTATTTGCGTACTTTCTTTGACGGGACTCCTTGCTTCATTCTTTTCTCTGACTCCTTTTTCTTTATGTTTTTTGGATTTTGATCGCAGTTTCTTGAATCATGATATGCGTACGTATCGCACATGTTACAATGCCTTAAAGTTTTTTGAAGTTTGGCAGCTGCTTTCTCTCCTGGTCCAATCATTCTCTTATTTGTTCCACACCCTTTGTTTCTTGTTCCTTGCGGTGGTATAACATTAACCTTTTCAGGGGATAATGTGTCAAAAAATGACTTAAATACCTCTTTGTTGCTGTTCTCAAGTGGTCGTCTGGTACTTTTTTTAAGATTTCATCTTCCATTGTTTTAAGTTTTTCCACAAATATCCTCATGTCACCCATATCACCTCGGAGCCTTGATGCATAATCCTCTACTATACTAATTGCCTTACAGAAGAGTTCCTCACGCTCATCATTTGTTCCTTTATGACCTTCTTGAGCTTTAACCCCAGTATCTGAAAGTGCATCCCTTCTCTATCGTCTCAAGACATATCTATCTGGTATGACTTTGAAATCTAAATACTTAAATACGCAGAAAACATGCCTGCACAGAAACCCAATTCTGTCAAAGTTTAGGCAGCTGCATCCTGTCTCATGAGTTTCATTATTGACGGTCACCTGTTAATAGTGAAAATATCTACAAGTTACAGATGTATTATGAATAATATGCGATAAATAAATCAGAATTAAAATTTTTATTACCTTAAAGTCATTAACTGAACCTGTAGTCCTTTCTTTTTGAGTAACGGTGTATAGATCATGGAACTCTTCAGTTGTAAAATTTTTTATTGCACATGATGTGTCACCCTTCCAAATTTCTTTTCTAACATCGTTAAACACCTCATGTGTGTATACCTTGGCAGCAAAACGTTCTATTTGAAGCTGAGTCTTGAACGAAGGTGTGCTGTTGCTTGTATCATGATCAAGTTTGCGTTGGTTATAACGTTGATCATCCATAGCCCCCTCAAAACTAACCATGAACTGTATTAATGTGTTTTCAGGATTGGCATATCTTCTAAAAAAGGCGTTAGCGCTCTCTGACCTTGATGTGGTTTTCATTAAACAACACATTGTAGGTGTCAAATACATGTTCCAAACTATTTTATGTATCCTCTTTCTCAGATCACTATTTGCCAGAAGATCCCCTGAGATCTGTTCACGTAAAACATTTACATAATCATTTTCTGACCTAAAAACAATACAACCTACGTGTCAAGAAGATTAGATCAAATATGTTAAATTATTGACTTATTACCTTAACAGGTAGCTTGTCCATTACATGCCACATGCACAACCGGTGTGATGATTCTGTTAGGGTTGTCTCCACCGCAACCTTTACAGCTGGATCTTGATCAGTTAGGACTAGTTTAGGTTGTTTTCCATGAGCCTTGATAAATGCTTCTAGAATCCATCTGTATGACTCCATGTTTTCCCTTTTAATCAAAGCGCCCCCGAAGGTAACACTTCTTGTGTGATGATCAACCCCTGTGAATGGCACAAACACCATCCTATATCTGCATTATAAACATCTATTTTAAATAAATGCATATTTTTAATGATTTTCATATATATTGAAAGCATCTAGAGAAACATAATTGTACCTGTTCATTCGATAAGTTGCATCAAATTCTAGGACATCACCAAATGCCACATAGTTTGCCTTTGCAACCTCATCAGCCCAAAATATCAGGACCAGCTCATTTGTGTCTGTTTTCTAATCAAAAGAATAGTTTGGGTTGTTCTTCAATCTCCTCCCCATTCTGTTAATGAGCATTTCTGCATCTCTAGAACCAATATAGAGGTTCATATCTCTCCTAAAATTCTGATAATCTTCAACGTTCCCATGCACCTGCCTATGACCACCACTACTCAAGCATCTAATTCTATAAGCAATACTTGGTCCTATATTCGAAGTAGACAGTCTTAGAATGTACCTTTTATCTGCATAATGTAACTGTCTTCTAGCTTTACTAAACATCATATCATCAACATCCAGCAGATCGTGGTTATGTGCCTCAACAAAAATTATACACACAATATTGTGAAGTATCAGGTATTATTTTAAACTTTACACTCGCCTTGCAGTTCGTAATCTTATAGTTACTCATTCTCCTTGAAGGTTCACCTCTTTTATCTTCCAATGTATCAATATGTTGAAGGAATTGATCTGCCCAAGATAAGTGTGATATGATCCAAGTCGGGTCATACCCAATAACAAGCTTAGCAAACATCAAAAGATGATTTATTTGTTGATAAGATCATACAAATAAATAATGACACCAATTTAGAAAAATGGATTTTCTAAATTATTGTTTTTGCAAATGAACATTATTATGTGAATAATTGTTCATGAGATATTATTTGTTTTTCAATATTAGTGTTACTAAATGATAACAAATAAATGGGTGTTTAATTTATAAAGTCTAAAAATAAGTTTTAAACTTATAAACAAGAAGCAAATAAATGTTAGTTTTATTTAAAACTTTAAAAGGGTGGGACCCCTTTGGTTTTAAAATCACGGCTGCCCAAGGGGCATGCAAAAGCCCATAAGTATTTGTCTTGTAAATATACAAAGATAAGCATGCTAACTTGCTTCAAGACATTCAAGATTCTTACTTGCATTAAGTAGTTCTCTCCTCTCTCTCTTTTCTCGGTTTTTCTAAGAGCCAAAGAGCAGAATTTTCAGCAAAAAGAATAGTTCTTGGCTGAAAGGATTGATCAAGAAGGAGAGTTCATTGCATTGGTGTTGAAAGAACCTAGCAAGAAGGTGTTTGTACAAGCTTGGGGTATGCTTGTAGGATTCTATATGCCCAAGACACTTAGAATATTGATGTGGTTAGTACGTAATGATCCAAGTCGGGTTATACCCAATAACAAGCTTGGCAAACACCAATTAATGTTTAATTGATGATATGATCATGCAATTAAACATTCACACCAATTTAGAAAATGGGTTTTCTAAACAAATTGCATAAGAGGTGGAACAAATTATAAGGATAATTTGTTGATGAATTATTGTTATTCTTGTCATTTAAAAGGTTTAAATAACACCAATAATACATGAGTGTACTTTAATTAAAGTGTTTAATTAAAGATTACATATGTCACATTTATAAATCAAGTCTAGTTGGTAACCTTTTATTGTGTGACATGGGACTAGTTAATTTTGTTTATGACCATTTCAAGGAGGGAAAACCATTGTTTTTTTTTTTTTTGAATCATTTTGGCCGGCCTCCTCATGGCCATTGGACCATCCTTGTGTCTTGGAAAGACACATCCACTTAACTAGTCAAAGACTCATGCTTTCCACCATTCTAGACATGCAAATCAAAAGGTCTCTCTCTCTCTCTCTCTCTTCCTCTCCATCTTACGGATTCAACAGGAAAAAGGAGAGAGTTTGGAGCTTTCTTGGTGTAATCTCATCCTAACAAGAGGGTGTATTGCAATAGCTTGGGGTATAAACACTTGAGGGTTCCTCTTTTGGAATCTTTGGGCCGATTTCATCTCCCAATCTCATAAAACTTCCTGCTGAAACTCACGGTTTGGTGTTCAAGAATCTTGCTGATTTCATCTTACTGATTTGGTGTTCAAGAATCAAGCCTTCAAGAAGTCTACTTAGAGCCTTGTGGGAGTGAGCATTTGAAGACTTCTATCTTGAAGTCTAGGCCCATTTTCAGCCTCATCACCACCTACTTTTCTGTCGACTTTGCTGCTATAGAAAGGTAGTAATCACAGCTTAATATAGCTGTGATTTTATGTACGGTTTTGCATGTTGATAGCTTGTTTTATCCACATAAATGATCCTTATTGTTATGGGTTTGTTTTCATAGTAAAATGAATATATAGAACATAAGATTTTCAGCTCTAAAAATCGGTTTTAAAGCCATGTATCCGCTGCGTTTTTCAGAATGTTTAAGAGGTTAAACATGGATTTTGTGTTCTAGCAAACCCAACAATGGCATCAAGAGCCGGTTATGTGGATGGCTTGCTTGATTTATCTTTTGAAATTGGTTTTAAAAGATGATTTTAGACATGTTATAGGCTGTTTTGGGCTGCTATATATGTCTTGTTGAATCCCCAACTTTCAAGGTTACATTATACATGCTTGTAGTTAAATCTTGAAAGATATACATATGTTGTTTTGTTGTGTTGTTTGGACAACATCTAAACCCAAAATTTTCAGTTTATGTTGGCTGAAAATTCATGGGTTTTGTGGGGATTCATCATTTTGTTTTAATGATATGTTGGATGTTGATAAAGTGCATAACCTAGCCATGACCCTATGTTGATTTGGTTTGTTTGGATGATTCAAGTGGTTGTTTTATTCATTCAATTTGGTTGTAATATTTGTGTTTATTCTTTTGGGTTGTAATTATTCATTCATTTGGGTATGTAATAATAGATTAGGTTCATTTCCTTTACTAGAAAAAAAATGTATTAGGATACAATTTTGTAAAAGGAAGATGTACAAGATCAAGACCCAAAGATGGACACAAAGACACAAGAAATATGGAGCATTTGGATGCGGTTTCTAGTGGGAGGTTCTTGGAACTCTTATGAAGTGTTTGACCCTTAGAAAGACCAAATGACAACACTTGTGATGGCAAACAAGTGTTGTCAACATAAGGGCTATGGTTATGCACATATGTTTGTATATATATATACTTGTTTGATGTTTGTTGTTTGATGGTTTGGTTGATGTTTTGACATGCATAACAAACTAGTTAATGAACACAACAATCTGAAAATTGATGGTTCTTAAAGGTTAATAAAAGTTATTAAAATGGTTTAATGATTTTAATGATTAAAATTGGTTTTAATCAAAGAACCATAGGATACCTTGTATTTGAAAGCATGCAAATACAAGGTAAATAGAGTTTTCAAACTAGAATCAATGAAAACTAAAAATCCCTTTTTCAAACAAGTTAAACCACGTCCTTTTGCACAACACTTAAGTCATTTGGAAACTCTTAATGGGATAAAGGTCACCTAACCATTTTGAGGGAACTTATGACTTAAGGTGAGAATACCACATTGGTGGGATAAAGGTCACCTAACCACTTGTGTTGGTAAACTCACATGTGTGTGCAAGTAGGGTAACTTGATTTGCAAACCATGTTGAATGGATCACCTAAAATATGGTTTCCAAATGGTGTTGATGGGATCAACATGCCGACTTTGCATATGACGTTTAAAGTCGATCCCATAAGAAGTTGCGCTAGAAGTTGCAAAGGGTTGCAATTGTTCAAATATTGACTACCTTGTAAAAATTTGTAATTTGAATAATGGGATAAAGGTCACCTAAGGAAGAGCCATTAGTCCCATTCCTAACCAACCCGAATTAGCTCCTGTCTCAAAGGAGTTGGCCAAGGATTTGATCCTTAATGGCCTAACTAAAAGTTTGAGACATTCAATATGAATGGATAGGACAAGAGCATGGTGAGTTTCGCGCAATGCTCACAACAGCTAAGGCAGGGATGGGTAGAAAGGTTCTACCTATACTCTAGATCAATAAGGGAGGCATTGGAAAGGCCATTCCCGATCCCAAGGCAAATGTTGCCAAAGGAGAAGGGCACATCAAAGGCAAAAGGGAAGGGAATATCAAAGCGGAACCTCCAAAACCTAAGCTTTATGAAGCTTAAGGTAACCGAAAAACGATCCATGCTTTGAGTATGGTGAGATAGGTCATTTGAAAGGGATTCATCCAACCTATCTCAATGAGTTGAGAAATAAAGGGATGCTGGGCAAACCTTAAGCATGACTTTCATAATCCATATTGACTTAAGTGCTATTTCCTCAAAGCACATGTGTAATTGGATACCACATGTGGAACTCACTATTGCAATATGTTGCAAGAGTTCAAAAGAAATAAGCACTTTAAGAAAGGAGACTAAGTTTTAAAACTTTCAAATGGTTTGGAAGTTATTCTTCAAAACTTGTTATATGCTCCTAGTTTGACTAGGAACGATTTAAGTTTCCCTTTTAAATGATATGATTATGATTTAAAGTTAGTAAATAATGGTATTTATATGGATGATGTACATTATTTCAAGGCTATGCCTTCTAATGATATTTATGAATTGGTTCATGATGATTCGTCCTATAATAACACATTACCTATCATACACCAAGAGACTTAAAATGGTTTAAGTGACTCTTATTCTTGTCATTGTCATCTTGGTTACATAAACAAGAATCGGATTTAAACACTTTAAAGAATGGTCTTTTGAAAACAAATGAAATTGTTCTTTGATAAGTGTGAATCTTGTTTACGAGGTAAGATAACCAACACGCCCTTTAGTGGTACTAATGAGAGGCAAAAGACTTATTAGGAGTCATACATTTGGATGTATGTTGGTCCTTTTAAAAGAATGACAAGGTATGGTGAAAACTTACTTCATTACCTTAACCGACGATTATAGTCGCTATGGGTTATGTGTACTTGATGGCACATAAAAATGAAGAATTTGAAATGTTCAAAAACTTCAAGAATGAAGTAGGAAATCAACTCGATAGAACTACCAAAGTTCTCCGTTATGATAGAGAAGGTGAAAACCTAAGTGAGACTTTTAGGGATCATCTAGGAAGTTGTGAGATTATCTCACAACTTACTCCTCACAGAATACCATAACATAATGGTGTGTCTGAAAGGAGATCGAACCCTATTGGATATAGTTCGACCTATGATGGCTATAAGCTCACTACCTCTATAATTTTGGAGTTTCGCACTACTCTCCACGGCTCATATTCTGAATATGGTCCAAACCAAGAAAGTGGATTCGACGCCATTTGAAATATGAAATGGAAAGGTTCCATCGCTATCATATTTAAAATTATGGGTTATGAAGCTTATGTTAAGCTTAACACCCAAACCACTGAAAGTCGATTCACTAAGTGTATATTTGTTGGATATATAAAAGGATTGTATAGGATACTATTTCTTTGATCCAACAGAGCAAAAGGTATTCATTGCTCAATAGGCAGAGTTCTTGGAAGCCAAGTTCCTTATGGAAGGAATGACGCATAGAACAGTGGAATTTGATGAGGATCAAGATCCAAGCCGATACACGTTTGGTTGACACTAGCAATCATAAGAGGTTGTTGATCATGATCAAAAGGTTGATCAATACACACAAAACATTCGCTGATCTGGTAAAGTTAGCATTTCACATGAAAGATGTGGATTTTTCATAGATGGATGCTACGTTGTTGACTCCAAAGAGCCCTACATACCATGATGCAATGTCCAATTCGGATTGTGACATGTGACTAGGAGCCATGAACGTAAAGATGCAATCCATGTATGACAACCAAGTTTGGGAATTGGTTGACTCTTCACTTAACTCAAACTGGTTGGATGCAAGTGGGTTTTAAGAAGAAAAACTGATATGCATGAAACTTGGATACTTACAAGGCAAGACTTGTAGCAAAAGGTTCACTCTAAGTCAAGGTTGATTATGATGAAACCTTCACGCCTGTGGCAATGCTAAAGTCTATCAGGAAATGTTTGCCATTACGCTCATTATGATTATGAGATTTGGCAAATGGATGTCAAAACCACTTTTCTTAATGGACATCTCGAAGAGACTATCCATATGGTTCATCGCTGAAAGGTTTTGTTGATCCAAATCATCCTGATAAAGTATGCAAGTTAAAGATATCACTCTGGATTGAGACAAGCATCGACAAGTTGGAATCAACGTTTGAT
The DNA here is from genome assembly GCA_024085815.1 of Flaveria linearis. NCBI lineage: Eukaryota > Viridiplantae > Streptophyta > Magnoliopsida > Asterales > Asteraceae > Flaveria > Flaveria linearis. The sequence continues at coordinate 43,664,767 of CM044010.1, read as the reverse complement.
GAAAAATCAAGAAATTGGGTTTCATCAAGAACGTTGACGAGGATTGTGTGTATCAAGGGCTAGTGGGAGTGTAATTACGTTCTTATATTGTATGTTGATGACATACTACATTTGGAAATTTTTTTTCCAAAGGGATCTCCGTGAAGCCGTCTATATTTTGGAAATAAAGATCTATAGGGATAGATCGAGGCGGTTGATAGGGTTAAACCAAAGTGCATACATTGGTAACTTGAAAAGGTTTAAGATTGTAAACTCTAAGAAAGGTATAGTACCTATTCAAAGAGGGACAATATTGTGCATCTCAATGTCCAAGCTCAAAGAATGAGCAAGATCGCATGAAGGACATCCCATATGCGTCTGCTATAGGATCCATCATGTATGCGATGATATGCACTAGACTGGACATGTCATGCGCATTAAGCATGACAAGTAGATATCAGCAGGATCCAAGTAACAGCCATTGGATGGCTGTTGAAAGTATATGGAATACCTTAGGAGGACTAAGGATAAGTTTCTAATATACGGATTTGATGAAGAGGAACTAGTTTAAAGGGTTACATGGATGCTAGTTTCCAAACTGATCGAGATGATCCTCGATCATAATCGGGGTATGTCTCCATATGAATAGGGTAGCATTGTCCACTACAGAATACGAAACATAGCCGCCTCATTAGCAGCTTAGGAAGCTGCTTGGATAAAAAGGTTTACACCAATCTAAGGATGGTCTCTACCATTCAAGACCCCTTAGAAATCTTTGTGATGACGAGGGTGCGATTGCTCAAATCAAGGAACCCCGTGCACATCAAAAGATTACAATGAGCGGAAATTCAACTGCATAAGGGATGAAGTTGAAAAGGGAAAGATATGTATTCGCAAAGTTCACTTTGATCAAAACATTGCGGATCCACTCACGAAGCTCCTTGAAAGGGCACAGCATGAAAGTCATACTTGTGCCTTAGGACTTCGATATTCTAGTGATTGGAATTGATCTGTTTAGTATTAATATTATTAATATGAACAAATTGTAATACTTAACTTTCTATGTATTTACGATATTTTAAGTAATGTTCCTTTTAGCATGTTTACATCCATGAGTAAATGTTTACTCTAAATGTCCGTAGTCGTTCACACTTGTGGGAACAAGTTTGAAGGTAAGACTATTATGAACTTGGATTGGTTAATATTCATAAGGATGAATATAAGCAATGGGTTGCAACCAAAGTTCATAGATATTTGTGGGATACAAATATTGGACTAACCCGCATCTCAAATTTTACTACATGGAATCTTATTGATTGATCATAAGTAAATTTGAGTAAAGGCGAATATCATTTGGTATCCTCTGACCTGAGATACATATTGGGTTTTGATATTCACCAAGTATTATACCTTGAGCTAATTCTTCACTGTCCTGAAATAGTGGACAGTACATAAGGGTATGTTAGGTATAACACGAGGTGATTGTGAGAAACGTATGTAGTCAAGATGGAATTTGTTCCTCTTATTCGTTGAGAGTTTAGATGTCTAAGGCCTGATAGTTAATCAACAAGAAATGATCATTCTGTGTTCTTGGATTTAACATGACATCTGCAACAAAGGATATATGATTGATTCTCCTAATATCATTTCAAGTAGGGTACTTGAAAGGGATGATGTTATTGAATGGCTATAAGTCATGCGTATTAAGGGTAGTAAACCGTTGTTAGGCGTCATTTACTGCTTGCATCAATCTTCTATGAATCTTGGGCAAGTGGGAGATTGTAGGATTCTATATGCCCAAGACACTTAGAATATATGATGTGGTTAGTAGTAATGATCCAAGTCGGGTATACCCAATAACAGCTTGGCAAACACCAATTAATGTTTAATGATGATATGATCATGCAATTAAACATTCACACCAATTTAGAAAATGGGTTTTCTAAACAAATTGCATAAGAGGTGGAACAAATTATAAGGATAATTTGTTGATGAATTATTGTTATTCTTGTCATTTAAAAGGTTTAAATAACACCAATATACATGAGTGTACTTAATAAGTGTTTAATTAAAGATTACATATGTCACATTTATAAATCAAGTCTAGTTGGTAACCTTTATTGTGTGACATGGGACTAGTTAATTTGTTTATGACCATTTCAAGGAGGGAAAACCATTTGTTTTTTTTTTTTTTTTGAATCATTTTGGCCGGCCTCCTCATGGTCATTGGACCATCCTTGTGTCTTGGAAGACACATCCACTTAACTAGTCAAAGACTCATGCTTTCCACCATTCTAGACATGCAAATCAAAAGGTCTCTCTCTCTCTCTCTCTTCCTCTCCATCTTACGGATTCAACAGGAAAAGGAGAGAGTTTGGAGCTTTCTTGGTGTATCTCATCCTAACAAGAGGGTGTATTGCAATAGCTTGGGGTATAAACACTTGAGGGTTCCTCTTTTGGAATCTTTGGGCCGATTTCATCTCCCAATCTCATAAAACTTCCTGCTGAAACTCACGGTTTGGTGTTCAAGAATCTTGCTGATTTCATCTTACTGATTTGGTGTTCAAGAATCAAGCCTTCAAGAAGTCTACTTAGAGCCTTGTGGGAGTGAGCATTTGAAGACTTCTATCTTGAAGTCTAGGCCCATTTTCAGCCTCATCACCACCTACTTTTCTGTCGACTTTGCTGCTATAGAAAGGTAGTAATCACAGCTTAATATAGCTGTGATTTTATGTACGGTTTTGCATGTTGATAGCTTGTTTTATCCACATAAATGATCCTTATTGTTATGGGTTTGTTTTCATAGTAAAATGAATATATAGAACATAAGATTTTCAGCTCTAAAAATCGGTTTTAAAGCCATGTATCCGCTGCGTTTTTCAGAATGTTTAAAAGGTTAAACATGGATTTTGTGTTCTAGCAAACCCACAATGCTATCTTGAGAACTTCTACCTTGAAGTTTAGCCACAAGAACACATCCTTTTCATCTCTTAATCTCGGATTTCTGCAGCTCTAAAGGTTGTGGTTCTTACATTTTATGTTCATCTTATTGTGTGCATTGTGTTAATGATCCATGGCTTGGGGTTCTTTGTTAAAATGGTTTAACAACTAACTTAATAACATGTTTTAAAATATAAATCCGCTGCATTTTCATATAAATAAGGTTGTATGAAGCTTTGATAAACATGTTAAAACCCCTACAATGGTATCAAGAGCCACTTATACATATGCATACATGTACTACCTTCTAGTTCACGGTTTTTGTGGTGCTTGACACCAAACATCCGTGAATTAGGGGCTGGATTTTGACCCCTTATGGTGTTTTAAAGATGCTACTTTATGCATACAAGGATCTTTAAAACTCTAGCTTATTATATGGTTGTTTATGTGTTCTTAACCCACTTGTTCTTGGTTTATGTTGGCCAAAAACATGGGCTACAAGGGGCTGAAAAATCGTTTTCTTATGTATGTTTGCTCATGTTGTTGTTGATTATGCATAACAAAGCCTTGACCTTTTGGATTGAATGATTGGTTGTCATGTTATATTCATTTGGGCATGTAATAATTTAATTTTTGTTTCAAGTCTAGTCTTGTAATTTATTTATTCATATGGTTTGTAATAAATAGATTAGGAGTTTATCTTTACTAGAAAAATGTATTAGGATACATATCTTGTAAGGAAGCTCAAGATCAAGACTTGAAGAAAAGATGGACAAAGAGGATTCTTGAAGATATGGTTTCAAGTGGGAGTCCCCTTTGGTCAACCATGTGTCATGATTCTTAACCCTTAGGACATGACCATTTGACACACTTGTTTTGGCTAAACAAGTGTGATCAACTTAGTATGCTTTGTTATGCATATATGACTTGTTTTGTTTATGTTTGGTTGAATGCATATGATGATGTTTGTTTTGAATATTTGGATGTGATTAATAAACCGTCAACTAAAACAAACAATAAACAAGTATTGGTTCTCAAATCATTAAGCATAAATAGAATGGTTCTATAAAAGGAGTTAATGGTTTGCAAAATAAAATGGGTTTTATTTAAAAGAACCAATAGGGTACCATATAGTTGAATGCATACAATCATATGGTACATAGATTTTTCTAAACAAGAATTGTGAAATTGTAAATCCCTTTTGATAACAAGTTAAACACCATCCTTTTACACAACACTTAGGTTACTTGCAAACTCTTAGTGGGATAAAGGTCACCTAACCACTTTGAGGGAACTTGTAACTTGAGGTGAGAATACCATGTTTGTGGGATAAAGGTCACCTAACCACTTATGTAGTAAACTCACACGTGTGTGTAAGTAGGACAACTTGATTTGTAAAATATATTGAATGGATCACCTAAAATATGTTTTACAAAAGGTGTTGATGGGATAAACATGCCGTTATAAACATAAGATGTTCAAACGATCCCATACCACTAGAAGTTACAATAGGTTGTAATTGTCATTTATGACTACCTTGTTTATTTAAATAATGGGATAAAGGTCACCCACCAATATTTAAATATAACGTTGGATTCTAAAATTTTATTTATTAATGGTCTATGAGACATAAAGGGTATTGATAAATGAAATATAATTATATCAACGATTACTAATGGAACTTTGTAAATCTTGTAGATGGCCGACAACAACAACGCTAATAACGATGTACCAAATCAAAACAACCAATCCCTAAGGGCGATCCTTCAAGGGATTGTCTAACACCTAACAACTTCATGGATTGGTACCGCAACTTGAGAATTGTTCTCAAGCAAGAAAAGCGGGCCTACATCCTTGATGATCCCATCCCCGATGAACCTGACGAGGAAGATGTGGAAGCGTACAATGATTGGGTTAGATATGTGGAAGACTTCGTCCAAGTCTCTTGCCTAATGTTAGCAAGTATGACACCCGAACTCCAAAAGGAGTATGAGCTCCATGGAGCTTATGACATGATCACTCAGTTGCGGGAAACGTTCCAGCAACAAGCTAGAGTGGAGCGCTACGAAACGGTTCAAGCGCTTAATGCATGTCGGATGGAGGAATCCCAATCAGTTTCATCTTATGTTCTTAAGATGAAAAGCCACATCGACCGCCTTCAAAGGCTAAACTGTCCTGTCTCAAAAGAGTTGGCCACGGATTTGATCCTTAACGGCCTAACTAAAAAGTTTGAGGCATTCGTCATGAACTACAACATGAACGGATGGGACAAGAGCATAAATGAACTTCATTCTATGCTCAAATCAGCCGAGGCAGGAATGGGTAAAAGGGTTTTACCCGTTCTTACCATAAATGAAGGTGGAGACAGAGAAGGTCTCTACCCCCTCCTAAGGCAACTGTTGCCAAAGGAAAGGGGCATGTTGGGGAAAGGGGAAGATGGTTGTTAGGGCGCAACCTCCGAAGCCCAAGGAGAAGAAGCAAAAGGTTGCTGTGAACGACCCATGCTTCAAATGTGGTGAGATAGGGCATTGGATGAGAAATTGTCCAGTCTATCTCAAAGAGTTGAGAGAAAAGAGGGATGCGGGGCAAACCTCAGGTATAATTTACATGATACATGTTGAGCTGAATGTTATTTCTTCTAACACATGGGTATTAGATACCGGATGTGGAACTCACATTTGTAATTTGTTGCAGGGGTTCAGAAGAAATGAGCATTATGCAAAAGGGGAAATAAGTCTCTTCATGGGCAATGGTGTAAAGGTTCACGTGGAAGCCCAAGGAGACTACATTTTGAAGCTTCCAAGTGGTTTGGAAGTTATTTTAAATAATGTATTATATGCTCCTAGTTTGACTAGGAACATAATTTCTGTTTCCTGTTTAAGACAATATGATTATGATTTCAAGTTTGTTGACAATGATATTCATGTTTCTTTGAATCATGTATTTTATTTTAAGGCTATACCTTGTAATGGTATTTATGAATTGGTTCATGAAAACGCAACATATGATAGCTCTATATACCAAGCAACCACCAAAAGACTCAAATTAGATTTGAGTGATACCTACCTTTGGCATTGTCGTCTTGGTCATATAAACAAGAAACGTATACAAACGCTTCAAAAGAATGGTCTTTTAAAAACAAATGAATGTGATTCATTTGATGTATGTGAATCTTGTTTACAAGGAAAAATGACTAAGGCACCCTTTAGTGGAACTAACGAAAGGGCGAAAGATTTACTAGGTATCATACATCTGGATGTATGTGGTCCTTTTAAGCCAATGACTAGGAATGGTGAGAGATACTTCATTACCTTTACCGACGATTATAGTCGCTATGGGTATGTGTATTTATTAAGACACAAAGATGAAGCTTTTGAAATGTTCAAAATCTTCAAGAATGAAGTAGAAAATCAACTCAACAAATCAATTAAAGTTCTCCGTACCGATAGAGGCGGTGAATACCTAAGTGATGTTTTTCAAGATCATCTTAGGAGTTGTGGGATTGTCTCACAACTCACTCCACCTGAAACACCACAACATAATGGTGTGTCTGAGAGGAGGAATCGAACCCTATTGGATATGGTTCGATCTATGATGGCTAGAAGCACATTGCCTCTATCATTTTGGGGTTTCGCTTTGCTCTCCGCGGCCCGTATTTTGAATATGGCCCCAACCAAAAAGGTGGAAAAGACACCTTTTGAGATATGGCATGGAAGAGTTCCATCCCTATCATACTTAAGGGTCTGGGGTTGTGAGGCTTATGTTAAGACTCCCACCCCAAACAAATTAGATGTCCGATCCACCAAGTGTATCTTTGTTGGATATCCTAGAGATTCTATGGGATATTATTTCTATGATCCACTGGAACAAAGGTGTTTTTGCCAGAAAGGGTGAGTTCTTAGAAACAAAGTTCCTTATAGAAGAAACTAGCAGTAGAACAGTGGATCTTGAGGAGGATCAAGATTCACAGCCCGATGCACATTTGGTTGAAACTAGCACTCAATATGAGGATGTTGAGAATGATCAAGCGGTTGATCAATACACACAAAACGTTCGCAGAAGTGGTAGAACTAGTAATCCACCTGAAAGATACGGATTTTTCATGGATGGATGCTACGTGGTAGATTCAGATGAACCAACCACATATCATGATGCAGTGTCCAATTTGGATTGTGACAAATGGCTTGAGGCCATGAACGTTGAGATGCAATCCATGTATGACAATCAAGTTTGGGAACTTGTTGTACCACCTCTTAATTCCAAAGTAGTTGGAAGTAAATGGGTTTTCAAGAAGAAAACCGATATGCATGGAAACTTGGATACTTACAAAGCTAGACTTGTAGCAAAGGGTTTCACTCAAACTCAAGAGGTTGATTATGATGAAACCTTCTCACCTGTTGCAACGCTAAAGTCTATAAGGATATTGTTTGCCATAGCTGCTCATTATGACTATGAGATTTGGCAAATGGATGTCAAAACCGCTTTCCTAAATGGATATCTTGAGGAAGATGTCTATATGGTTCAGCCTGAAGGTTTTGTCGATCCAAACATCCTGATAAAGTATGCAAGTTAAAGAAATCAATCTATGGATTAAGCAAGCATCGAGAAGCTGGAATCACCGTTTGATGAGGAGATAAAGAAATTTGGCTTCATCAAAAACGCTGATGAGGCTTGTGTGTATAAGAAGGCTAGTGGGAGCATAATAACCTTCCTAGTATTGTATGTTGATGACATACTACTATTTGGAAATGACATCCCAACCTTGGAAGGTGTAAAAACCTGGCTTGGAAGTTGTTTTTCCATCAAGGATATTGGTAAAGCTGCCTATATTCTGGGAATAAAGATCTATAGGGATAGATCAAGGCTGCTGATTGTTTGAATCAAAGTGCATACATTGACAAAATCTTGAAAAGGTTCAAGATGGAAAACTCTAAGAAAGGTAGTGTACTTATTCAAAGAGGGACAATATTGAGTACGACTCAATGTCCAAGCTCAAAGGAGGAGCAAAATAGAATGAAGGCAATCCCATATGCATCTGCTATAGGATCCATCATGTATGCAATGATATGCACTAGACCAGACGTGTCATGCGCTTTAAGCATGACAAGTAGATACCAGCAAAATCCTGGTGATAGTCATTGGATGGCTGTCAAGAACATTCTGAAGTACCTAAGGAGGACCAAGGATATGTTCTTGATCTACGGGTCTAGTGAAGAGGAACTCGTAGTAAAAGGTTACACGGATGCGAGTTTCCAAACCGATCGAGATGATTCACGATCTCTGTCAATCGAAGGGAGGACCAAGGATATGTTCTTGATCTTCTATTCGTAGTAAAAGGTTACACGGATGCGAGTTTCCAGATCGAGATGATTCACGATCTCAATCGGGGTACATCTTTATTCTGAATGGGGGAGCTCAAAGCAAGCAAGAAGTCGTAGCGTTGTCCACTACAGAGTCAGAATACGTCGCCGCTTCAATGGCAGCACAGGAAGCTGCATGGCTGAAGAATTCATAGCCGATCTAGGGGTAGTCCCTTCCATTTAGGATCCCCTAGAGATCTTTTGTGACAATGAGGGTGCGATTGCTCAAATCAAGGAACCTCGTGCTCATCAAAAGACTCGGCACATTGAACGGAGATTCAACTACATAAGGGATGAAGTTGAAAAAGGAAAGACATGTATTCGCAAAGTCCACACTGATAAAAACATTGCGGATCCACTCACAAAACTCCTTGAAAAGGCAAAGCATGAAGGTCATGCTTGTGCCATGGGACTTAGATATTCGAGTGACTGGGTTTGATGTTGTATTTTGTATTTAAATATTGGAACTTATGTTATTTGACTTAATTATATGGTTATAGTTTCATTTGTTCTTCTATTTTAGCATGTTTAAATCCGTGAATAAATAAGTTATTCTAAACGTCCGTAGTCGATCATACTTGTGGGAACAATTATGAATGTAAGACTATAATGAAATTGGATTGGTTGATATTCATAAAGTATGAATATAGAGCAAGAGGTTGCTACCAAGGTTCATTGATATCTATGGGATATAGATATTGGACTGACCCGCTCTCAATTATTTCTGCATGGAATCTTTCTGATTAGTCATAAGAGATTTTGAGTAAAGGCGAATATCATTGTATCCTCAGACCTGAGATACATATTGGGTCTTGATATTCACCAAGTATTGTACTTTGACTTAGTACTTTGCTGTTCTTAAAAATTGGCAGTACATAAGGCTGAGTTCAGGTATGATATGAGGTGATTGTGAGAGACGTATGTAGTCAAGATGGAATTTGTTCCTCTTATTCGTTGAGAGTTAGATGTCTAAGGCCTATTAAAGTTAAATCATCGGAGAATGACAATTCTGTGTCTCTTGGATTTAACATGACATCTGAACAAAAGGATAGATGATTGATTCACCTAAAACATATTCAAGTAAGGAACTTAAAAAGGATGATGTTATTGAATGGCACTTAGTCATATACATTAGGGGTAGCAAACCGTTGCTAGGCGTTATTTGCTGCTTGCATCAATTTTCTATGAATCTTGTGCAAGTGGGAGATTGAAGGAATTGATCTGCCCAAGATACATATTAAATTGATGTGGCTAGTGTGATATGATCCAAGTCGGGTCATACCCAATAACAAGCTTAACAAACATCAAAAGATGATTTATTTGTTGATAAGATCATACAAATAATAATGACACCAATTTAGAAAAATGGATTTTCTAAATTATTGTTTTTGCAAATGAACATTATTATGTGAATAATTGTTCATGAGATATTATTTGTTTTTCAATATTTAGTGTTACTAAATGATAACAAATAAATGGGTGTTTAATTTATAAAGTCTAAAAATAAGTTTTAAACTTTATAAACAAGAAGCAAATAAATGTTAGTTTTATTTAAAACTTTAAAAGGGTGGGACCCCTTTGGTTTTAAAATCACGGCTGCCCAAGGGGCATGCAAAAGCACATAAGTATTTGTCTTGTAAATACAAAGATAAGCATGCTAACTTGCTTCAAGACATTCAAGATTCTTACTTGCATAACTTGCTTCAAGACATTCAAGATTCTTACTTGCATTAAGTAGTTCTCTCCTCTCTCTCTTTCTCGGTTTTTCTAAGAGCCAAAGAGCAGAATTTTCAGCAAAAAGAATAGTTCTTGGCTGAAAGGATTGATCAAGAAGGAGAGTTCATTGCATTGGTGTTGAAAGAACCTAGCAAGAAGGTGTTTGTACAAGCTTGGGGTATGCTATCTTGAGAACTTCTACCTTGAAGTTTAGCCACAAGAACACATCCTTTTCATCTCTTTAATCTCGGATTTCTGCAGCTCCAAAGGTTGTGGTTCTTACATTTTATGTTCATCTTATTATGTGCATTGTGTATAATGATCCATGGCTTGGGGTTCTTTGTTAAAATGGTTTAACAACTAACTTAATAACATGTTTTAAAATAAATCCGCTGCATTTTCATATAAATAAGGTTGTATGAAGCTTTGATAAACATGTTAAAACCCCTACATATGTTCTGTCCTCGACTTTCCATACTTGTTACAAACTATATATCGGTGTGTTATATCTCCATTTTTACGCTTTACTGTGCTACATCTTGTTGAAAACCCTGCACTATGAGCATATGCATCATACATCTTCTTAGCTTCTTGGAATGTTGAATAACATTCACCAACAACAGGCTTTAAATTTTCAGGTACTACAGGAAACCAATAGGTTGAACCATTTGGGGAGTAAATAACGTTTGGTTCACTAGCTTTGTAAGCCTCTTCATCACCTGCGATAACGTAAACGAGTATAGTTTTTAAAATCCTTAAACAGGTTAATCTAGTTTTTAAAATTTCAATGTAAATAATTATAAAATTAATGATCTTCTTAACATCCAATTGTTTTAATCTTAATTCTTGTTTTGAATATGAATTATCATATATAATTTAACATCAATTTAATACCTTTTATAGTCTAACAACCTAATTTTTCTTATCTAATAGTTTCGACTTTTTTAATGCATAGAAGCATATTTTTTAAATCCACCAGATGTCAGTAAACTAAGATCTGAATTTTGGTCAACCCATAATCAGTACCATAACCAATTAAAAACATATATTTTTCTCTATAACATAATAAAAAAGGTTGCTGTTTTGAAAATGTTATTATTTAATCATAATTCGTAATACAATTTTGACAAAACTAGGTGAACATATTCCAAATGAAGTACCGTACCTGAATCATCCCAATTTCTTATATTATCAAAAGTTTTATCATGCATTCTTCCCTCATTGCACCCAACCATATCATCGATCAAGTCTGCAGCAACTTCCTGGCTTCTTACTAACTCTTTTCCTTTATTTTTAATTTCTGAATTCGAGATGATCAAATCCTTATTGGACATGATGTGCCTCATCTCGACATTGTCCATTCCTTCATTTACTTCTGACGAATTCACAGAAGGTGTCGTATCTATCAACCTCTGTAAACCCATCTCGCCTGTTCTAACCTCTGATCAAAGTGTCCCCTGTTCTCCAATTCTTCCTGCAACAACTTAGAATGTGAATTAATTGAATGATTTGAGTCATAAGTCCTTCTAATTTGCAATAACTAACATAATTTCATGTTTCATTAATCTAAAATTAGCCGATATATATCACCGACTCAAATCCGCAGGTTTACAGTGGTCCTTATTTCTTACCCATTATGCAGAAATGAATCTTCTCCCAATATCTTTTATAGCCCTGCAATAATCCTTCGTTTGATAATCCTCTTCAGAAACACGAATTATAAATTTTAATTGTGATGTTTTTTGCTCCCAATTGTAATGAAATGTAGATCAGAAGCACTACGATCGTGGTTACGTTCTCTCAATGTAGAGGGAACAGTTATTTTTTCTAATAATTTCAATTTGAATGTTTAAATTACTTTTATGCCCTTATATGTAATTAATATTAAAAAAAGTATTTATTTACAAACAAAATTATGATTGGTTGGAAGTGGTTTCTTTGGTTTTTTCCAAAAATCTAGTTCTCATTTGAATGGATCCCTATATATATATATATATATATATATATATATATATATATATATATATATATATATATATATATATATATATATATAGCAAATATGCATGTGACATACAGTTATATATAATAATGTATATGTGTATATATGTGTCTGTGTGTCTGTGTCTGTGTCTGTGTGTGTGCTCATTTGAAATGAAGGCTTGCATACATTTGTCTGTTAGAAAATAGATTCTTTTTGTGATTATCGTTTTTCTTGTTGCTAACGGTTGTATATTTATTTAAATAGTTAAAAAAAAAGTTTGTATGACTTTAATTAATGTTCTTTTTTTATGATTTATAAATAACTGTCCTATACTCAAATAATGATAGATGATTGTTCACATGAAGGTGATGAGAAGTCATGCGCAACTTTCTTTTGAATACTTCATTGAAACTGTATCGAAAGGAAGCTCCAATGAATCCCCTTTGGAACTTTGACAAAATATAAACTCATTTGATTATCATTTTATTGAAATAGTTTTAGATTTTTAAACACTTTTTATTAGGTTTAAAGTTTATGATACATACTATCAATCTAAACAAAATCACTCGGTTTCATTTTGTTATGAAGCTTATGGTTTGCTTTTTGCGATGACAAAATTTTAACATAAAATCTGGTTACCATTGCATCTATACTCACGGGTTACATTATTGATCCTCGTTTGTTGTGACTTTCAAGGTCTCATACTAGTCTGTTTGATATGAGGTAATGGAATGGACGAGAAATGAATGAGGAAATAAAATGGATGAGAGAATGAAATGAATAATTACATTTCATTGTCCAGTTTGATTACCCTTTAGGAATAAATGAATCATTACTTTGTGTTGTTTGTTAGGTATGCGCCGCTGGTGGCCGGTGGTTGGCGGTGGTCACGTCGTTGACGAACGATCTTGGTGGTCGGTGGTGGTTGTTGTTGTGGGTGAGTGGGTGGTGTTGATAACTAATGATGGAAGAAGAGATGAAAAAAAGAAGGGGGATGGATTGAATGAATTTAAGGAAATGGAATCAACTATGTAATGATTCATTTTATTACCTTCACCAACCAAACATGTATTTATTCATTCATCCTCAATGTTTTATTTCATTCCGCCCCTCATTCCTGCATACCAAACGCTACCTCAGGGTGGTGCTTCTGGTTTGTGTTCCATCAATTTGGTCTTCAGGTTTGTCATTTGTGTTGATCCTTTTGTTTAACATTTGATAATTTCTTCTAAACAAAAAGTCTTTATAGAGGTCAGAAAATATTTTATTATATTGATGATTCTTTTGTTTGCATTTTATGATTACTGATGGTTTATTAACCTACTCATCTAGACATCTTCAGTGGAAATTATTAGGTTCTCTTCTCACGTATTACGAATTCTATTTAGGTTATAAACAACTTTAAGGACAATTTTATTACATGTTTGTTGACACTCATAATGAACTTCAAATCTAAGGTTAATTATAATTACGGTATATAATATAGTTGTCTTTTAACTATATGAATAAGAAATGTTTTTTTTTATTAATAAGTGTATGTTTATTCATCATCTGATTATATCAGCTGAACATGTTCAGTGTCCTAAAGTTTTTTGTTTAGCGGGTAGCAATGGTTCGTTTAAGTCCTTATTTATTAATCGAAATAGGTACGTTAACTTCTTTGGCTTTTTTAACTTTGATTTGTGAATTTTATGATTTCTAGCAAGATGGAGAAGATACTTTTCATTTATCGAGTCTAATTGAATCGAACAATGATTCGACTTCTTATATTTTTAAGCTTCTTTTGACGCCCCTTGATTCGTTTGTTTTCTAACAAGGAAGTGAAGTGAACAATGATTGAACTTATGTTGTTGTTTTTTTAACTTTGTTTGAGTGTAGGATCTTCATTCGCTTTAGATACTCCAACTACTATATTTTCAGGTTAGTTCACCGAGTTCAAGAGTTTTATGTTATGATATGGCTTTCAAATTAAAAATTTTAAATATTTTTTACCCTACAGGGTTTGTGTGTCCAACTATTAATGTTTTCTTTTGCAGTTAAATACATCAATTAGTACACCTAAATCAAAAAAGAAACCCGCATTGGTTGAAGAAAAAAATTTAAACATTCATAAAGATTTGGGGAGCTCTTAATGTCTCTAGGCTGAGCGGCACTCTGAATTGGATGATTTTTTCATACGAAAACTTCAGGCATCATAATGTTTGGACGGTGATTAAGTCGTATGAATGCTTTTATAGGGAAGCTGATACGCAACGTAATGCCCATATACAAAACTCAATGTTTATACAAGGAAGTTGGTTTCAAAGATCAAGATTAGGTGGTATTTAGATAGAATAGTTCGGGGGAATTACATGTTAAGTATGCCTTACAAGCTGCTCTAGCGTGAAGGAAGTCGCATCCGCAGCAACGCACTGGCATTCCCACTAGTCTTCAATGAATCACCACTAACCCAAATTGACCCGCTCATAAGTACACGGGTCAAAAGACTGATTAAAAGATTAAGTTTAACATCTACGATAAGGAGGATGACTTTATTACGTCACCTCCTTATATTATCTAGAATTTCGTTTGTTTTAATCTAAAATGGTCATTCAATACAAGAATGGCTGCAATGATCATAAAACTGGAAATTCATAAAACTGGAAATTGGTATGTTTTGCTTAATAATACCTTTTAACTCACACAAACTAAGTTTTATCAAACATTAGATAGCATGTAACTTGTAAAAATGCCAACTTTGTGTCCTAATTGGACTTCATTCTCTAGTCACTTACAAAGATGCATAAAAAAAAAGAAACAAAAACGGAGTCATTATATGACCCAAGTAGGTCAGCAGCCATCATATGTATATCCTAACAACAAAAATAAATGAAAATTAAAATAAACTAAGAAATATGTACCGATTCACTATTTGATCGGATCTCATTGTGATCGGCTAATTCATAAGTAGCAAATGGGTCAAACAAAAAAGTAGTATGTTTGTACATGTAGTTTAGTTGTAGTAAAAATCGCATCTTTTGCGGAACCACCCAATATTGCCGACTTTATTATGGAGTTAACCATGTGTTATTTTCTTTGATTCAGTTAATATAGGCTTAGAAAAGGGAACCAAAGCTTTAGACCTTCTTTGACTCGGTTAACAAAAACATCAGCTACCAATTGAGCTAAAACAAAAAACATTTTGGCTTACTATATGAAATAAAACAGGTATAACATAGGCATTACGATGGAGAAGAGTTGCACTAAACATAAGTTTTATAATCAATAGTAACTTCACTATCTTCTTTTGTCTAGTAGTTCATCCATCATAGTTCCACTATGGAAATTCAAAAGGATGCTATACTGGTTTGAATAGAATATGAAAGAATGATATAATTAAACCAATTATTTAGATTAACACCAAGATGCACCCCCTTGTGTAAAAGTATTTAACATCTAAAAACAAACTCGAAAAGGCATACTTGTCATCGACAAAGAAGACATAAGAAACATAAAAGATAAATAAAGAGTTTATCATTACATCCTGTAATCCAGGTGAAATCATCCAAAAGATTAAAAAAATAAGTAAAGAGGTTATTATCTTAGCTTTGTAGTAGATAATAATGAAACAAAATTCATATTGTCATAGGTGCATCTATACTGAGATAATCAACTTCTTTTTTTTTGCAGTATTAACATAACTCAATTAAATCTTAACACTCGCGTATATACAATATACCGACAATATAACAAAGATGAAACCTACCTCATTTGAGAATAAATAGGATTGTTGGGCAACCATCTGCTTGCATCTTTAAAAAAGGTACACTCAACTGCAAAGAAAAATAGCAGGATTTAATAACTTAATTATCTAATATTGACTCAACAATTATTGTAAACAATTTGTTATGAGCTTGAAATTCTACTTCGTGTATTCCAGTTTCATTTGTTGTCAGCCTTATAAACATATTAGTGTCAACTTACGGGTTCTGATGATGTTGGTGCTGAAGGGAGTTGATGATTTAGAGGCCACTTGGTAATAGGGGAAATTACCCTTCAAATCGTGTGCATATGCCCTTGAACTAAAGCATATCTTATTCTTTTGTAACAATTATAGTATGGAGGATTCTAAAATCTAGAGACCAAAAATTAGATCAAGTTATGAATTTGTGTTACATTTTGTGGCTTATGAAAGGCAATCTCATGTAGCAAGTTACCTAAGAAAATGAAAGAATAGAGAAAAATGGAGTAACAGATATTAGAAGGTACTCTTGTCAAACATCAAAGGTGAATTAATAGCAAATAGGACTACATAAAAGTTCAGTGTAAAAGATAAATGTTCCCCTTCTAAAGGATCTGATACGTTTTCAACAAGTAAAGGCTCTTGCTTCATTTTTATCTAAAAGTAAACTTCTGATGTCCTGCTAAATTCATATTGCACCATTCTCGCCCCTAAGCTTTTTTTAGCAAACTTTGACACTCCATACAAAACAAGCATTCGGGATCAATAAGTAAATAAACATAAACCATTATATGCCCAAACACTCAACATTATCATAGAAAGATATGGACTAGGGCTGTTGGATCATATGAGGCTGGGGCAACCAAAACGACACTTAAGATAATTTTGAAGTACAATTAAAGAAGTCTTCCGAAGCTAAAGCTGCTCTTTCGAAGACAAGTTGAAGATCTTCCGAAGACAAGTTAAAGGTCTTCTGAAGCTTAAGTATGAAGAACTTCCAAAGGTAAAACTCAGTCTTCCGAGACCAAATAGTTTTCCTTCCGAAGTACATGAAAAACTTCCAAAGACAGAACTAAGTCTTTCGATACTGAGAAGTTGTTCTTCCGAAGTATTCGCACTTAGAAGATCTAAGGCAAAGTCTTCCGAAGAAGAAAGTCATGAAGACTTGCAAAAGGCTCGGAAGCAGTTGGTTCATCCGAAGTATAAATGACCTCAGAAGAACTTATTCTTCCGATGCCATTTACCTTCGGAAGAACCAACAATGAACCAATGGAATTAAGTATGGGTTGTCTGACATCCACTGCAACCTCTGACATACTGCATGGCACTTTCCCACTCCCATGTATTTGAACATACTTTAATCCACCATTCACCTTTATCAATTAGTACAGTTGCCACTTTTAGTTGGTGACAAAAGGTAAGTTATGGATGTGTCATGACTACCTAATCTAGGATAGTATTTTATCTTAGATGCTTTAGTTCTAGCAATGTAGTATTTGTCTTGTTGTAAATTGCAACTGGTCATCCAAGTATAACCGGCTGTAGATAGTAGTATATATAGTTTCTTATTGTAACTAATCAAACCATGCTTGTAAGAGTCTTGTAATACTAAGTTGAGAAGTAACATATACAAGTATCTTGAAAACCATTCTTGTGTTCAGTAACTTACTATTTTATTGTCAAATTAGTTAGAGATTCTACTTCATTAACCAAATGATACTTAGTGAGTTTGTGAGATAAACTTGTGTTGTGAGACCAACACTGATCCTGTAAGGACCATTTTCATACTATAATTATGCATCAATGATCAAACTACAACTTCTTTATCCATTTTTCCAAGATTTTAGCATGTAAAACTAAATATATCCCATAGTAGATAGTACAACCATATGAATAAGTATGATTCATATATGAAATATAATAATGTGAGTCCATTATCATGTATAATATAATAAAAATATGAAATAGGAAGCTAATTTACAACCTCTATCACTACCATGCAAGACATGATCACGAAACTAGAAAGGAACTAACCTTAATAAATGATTTCCCCTGTGCTTAATTGATATGATCTGGTGTATAAAGAACTCTTTGGATTTTTCAAGTGGGTTCGAGCAACTTTGGTATCCTCAAAGGGCTAAGGGATTTTGAAAGATATTTATACTTCATGGACCCAAAGTACACGAACTCAATGATGGGACGTGTACTTGTACTATAATAATATGTAATTGATAAAGCTAGTAATAGACTGCATAATATAATGTTTTCTTGGGGTTTTTAGAGGAGAGAAATTATAATGCGGAGAAGAGAGATGATAAGATGATGGAGAGAGGGTGATCTAATTTTTTGAATACTAACTTGTAAAAGACCATGTGAGAGGTAAAGAGTAAAGGGAGAGAGTGAAGACGGGAGATAAAATGATTGTTTTGTTTTCTATGGTTTGTAAGAATGGCAAAAAGAGTGTTTTACTAGATGGTTACTTGACAAAGCTTTTAGATCTCTGATGTATCTCACTGCAAGTAGGCATGTCATACCCAATTGCTGTCAAGGGAATTCTTAGATACCTCAAAGGAGCTCCCAAACTGGGTCTTTGGTATCCTAAGAATAAGGATTTCAATCTCTATGGTTACACTAATCGTGATTATGGTGGCTGCAACATTAACAAGAAATCCGCATCCAGAGGATGTCAATTTATTGGTGGAAGGATCAGCTCCTAGCAATGCAAGAAGCAACAATGTGTCTTTACGTCAACTGCTGAAGCTGAATACATTGTTGCTTCAAGTTGTTGTGCTCAACTGCTTGGATTCAAAATCAGATGTTAGACTGTAGTTTCAACTTCATGGAGACTCCTATCCACATAGAAAAGAAGAGTGTCATTTCTATCACAGAAAATCCAGTTAAGCACTTCAAGACAAAGCATATTGATATCAGGTACCATTTCATTTGAGATATTCATATGAAAGGCTTAATCAAACTAGTCAAAGTCAATTTAAGTGAACAATATGCTGATTTGTTCACCAAAACCTTTGATGAACAAAGATTTGAATATTTAATTACAGCTATTAGGATGATTAACATTGACTAGTCAATCCCTTTTGAAAACCTTTACAATACCTTTACAATATTACTTGTCTATGTTGTCTTTATACAATCTAAGCCCTATTACAAAAGGTTTTTCTTCAAAATTTCCAAGTACAAATTCTTCCGAAGAGAAATTTACCCTCGGAAGAGATCTGCATCTATCTTCTGAAGGCAAATTCCTCAGCACTAGTATTCTCTTTCGAAGAGTTTTTAGCCTCGAAAGAAAATCTGATCATAGGTCAAATCCACTTCCGAAGCTTTCTAACTTCATTTCTTGAAAGAACACTTTACTCTCGGAAGCAAATTTGTCTTTGAGACATGGTTTGCATTCGGAAGTAAAAGTGGCTTCGAAAGATAATACTAAGAAACACAACTGTTTTCTTTCGAAAGCAATTTTACCTTTGGAAGAAAAACTTTACTGTGTAATGAAAATCTTTGGGCCCCACTCTGTAAAAAGTAAGATTTTATTGATGATTGTTAGAATATTTTAAATGGTTTATCTTACCGCCTCTGTCAAATCGGAACCTAAACAGTCTTTTCACCTTATCGGTTTGGATTTTTACCTACCATTTAAATATTTACTACTCTCTATCTTTACTTTCTTTACCACTGTAAAAGTCCTAAATTTCCACTATTTTCTCCATTCACTCTCAAGTTCCTTCAATCCAACAGTACTTTCATAACAATGGCTTTGAATCCCTAACACAACTAAGTCCCCATCCTTGATTCTTCAAGGGATGCTGACTTTGCCCCCATCATCCAATTTTTGTCCCAATCTGCATACTTTAGTGCTCTTACTGTTAACCCCACAATCTACTCAAAACACATGGCTGAATTCTGGGTCAATGGCTAAAACAACATGCTTAATGATGAAAGGGTTATCAGATCAAGGATCTGCGGACAGGAGATCATCATCAGTGAAACTACCATTAGGGAGCATCTGGAACTCCATGATGAAGGAGCCCCTGCTAAATTCCCCAAGTCTGATTTGGAGGATACCTACATCCGAATAGGATATGGTAGAGATGTGAGCAAATCTACAGTTTATAAGTTCAATTTCTTATACAACTGGAAGTTTTTGCTACACATTGTCCTACATAGCCTATCTAACAAGTCAGGGGCTTGGGATTAAATCCCATATGATCTGAGCTGCCTAGTCTATGGGTTGGTGAAAGGCATCTGATTTAACTACTCAAGATTTATGCTAAACAATCTGAGAGGTAATCCCACCAGGGATCTATTCTATATGTATCCCAGGTTCATTAAGCACATAATCAATTGTGAGCTTGACCAGGACAAACTTCCACTTGCAAATGTCATACTGGTCCCTTATATGAGGCCTGACATCTTCAAAATTATGAAGAAGGTATCCACCAACTTCACTGAAAGGTTTACCAATCTCCTTCCAGGTATGCTTGAGCCAATCGCTCCTGGTGACATCCTTGCAGACCTAGCAGGTAATGAACCCACACCAGACACCACCATTATAATGCCAATCACTTCTTCCCACCCAATCAGAATCAGGTACACAAGACACCCCAAATGACCCTTGATCAATCTATTCTGATTGGTTAAGACCCCTCTATTCAAACCAAAATAGCTAGAGTGGAACTCAGGGCTCTTATTAAGGCAGAGGTCCAACCATCCTCCTTAATTGACCTTAATATCATTGTTGAGTCTCCCCTGTATCAACCTGATAAGCCCATTACCTAAGCCTAAAGCCCTCAGGGTGAGTCTCAACACTTCCCTAAGCAGTCAAAAAGAGACAGCCACATCATTGGCTCAACTGCTGTTGTAGGGGAGCCATTAGGTGCTGACCAAGGTCCCAGGTCATTAGAAATAACCTCTGTATCCTTTCTTGACCAATTAACCTGAACTGATGAGGATATTATGTTCCATCAGGGCCATGATGTTGATCCACCACACCACTCTCTAGATCAACTGAGCCCTAGGGACCTATAATATCTAGCCCACATCAGCTAGACCAAACTGAGGTGAGTCCAACCGGAATGGAGGTGACTCATGTAGATTCATCTTCCACTACTAAGAGTGTTTCAATAGCCTCTCAAGATAGTGGTAACATAAGTGGGACTGAATCTACGGCAACCTTGTCCATTGATGACTCTGAAAGAGAAATCCGTAATCAAGGGTATCCAGGGCGCCAAGAAACCATTACTGGTGGTGATGATGAACATACTAGGTATGTTATCTTATCTCTTAATAATTCTTCAAAAGAAGATGAGGGTAGTCTATAACTCATAATCAGGTACCTACTTTCTAAAGTCTTAAACCTTGAATCCAAGATTAAGACTTTAGAAGATAGGTCTGCCACTCAGCAACTTGAGATTGAAAATCTCAAGGCTCAACTAGCTGAGACACAGATTGAGAAGTCTGTTAGGCAGGTTTCTTTAAGTTCGTCATCTAGCTCATCTATTTCTTAAGATGATGCTATCAAAAAGGGAGAGAATGTATAGAAACAAAGACATGTGGAACCCAACCTTGCCATCTCTTCTCTCTATCCCATACAACAACACCCTGCAACCATCTTCCCATAACCACCATCCACTACCATTCAAGTGGACCCAAGGATGCTTATTGACCTTAATAGATTTTTAACCAAATTTCTGATAAGCTCCTCCCTTAAACAACCCTCCCCTGATGTAGCCATTGCCTACTTTGGAGCTGAAAAACTTCAAAGGCTGAATGCACCACCTATTTCTAAAGAGGAAGTTGGTCAACCTAATGTCTTTATTGAACCTGAGATTAACTTTGAAGGGGAAATACAGACTCATGGCCCAGCAACTGACTTAGAAGGGATAGGTAGTGTAGCTCCAATTACTTCCAAAGCAGAAATCCAAGCTGCAGAAGGAATAATGGAACTATCTTCCTTATCCGATGACCTGTTCATTAAAGTGGTCATTCTTGATCTAGCCTCTAAGGTAAACAGTGAGGACTTCCTTACACTCCCATCTCTCCTACACCACAAGTTCAATCTCCACCACCCCAACCTGAACCCTCTAAACTAGAATCTCTAAAGGCTGAATCTTCCTCTGATCCTAAAGGGAAGAGGGAGCTCATTGCTGAGGAGCTTCTAGAGGAGGAAATGTTGGAAAAGCTCAAGAAGAAAGAAAGAGTTGATACTGGGAAGTTGCTGGCTGCAAGCAGCAAAACAGCATTATCCACTCAAGAAAGTATCAACAACAAAAAGAGAGTGAAGGTCGTAGACATGCGTATCAGCCTGGGAGTAGACAATGAAGAAATAGTTCTACTTCTACATGATGAGCTTGTGAAGTTGGAGAAGGCAACCTTGCTGCAAAAGGAGAAGGAGGAGGCAGCAAGGTTAGCTATAGAGGAGGAGAAAAGGAAAAGGAAGGAGGAGGCTATGAAGAAGGAAAGGATGGAGAGGATAGCCTTTCTATGCAATAGAGACTATTCTCAAGAAGAACTGGCACCTCATGATAATGATACGATCTTGTTTCTTGTCTTTAAAGAGCAAAGATCAAATCAACATGGAGAGGAAAAGGATTGCTAGGGAAAAGCAGAAGGAGAAGAAGAAGAAGGGGGAAGAGGCACAACGTGAAGCTGCAAAGAAGGTGGGAGATAAGGAATGGATGAAAGTTTATCTCAAAGCCCATGACTTCACCGGTAGGCAAGTTCGTCCGATGTCTGAGAAGACCCTACAACGACATGTCAGTGACATCCAGGCTGACATTCGCTTAGGAAAAAAGGAAGGAGGTAACCATAAGAGAAAGTGTTTAGAGGATGGCACCCAAACCAGCTCCCAAGCCCAAACCATCACCCAAACCACAACCTACAACACATATGCCCACACCTTTTCCCTTTCCTATCAAAACTGAACCAACCACTGAGCCTTACACCCCTAAACGCACACCATCAGCCTTACGTATACCATCATTCATTGTTTATCAACAACCACCACCACTACCTATCCTTAAACCCATGACACAACCCCAAACCCAATCACTACCCAAACCATCTTCTGAACCTTCTATGCCTTAGAAGAATTCAAGGAGATCAAGAGGAAGCTTATCAACTGCACAACTTTGAGCGACATCTTTTGTGAGGAAGAGTCAATTAAGCTAAAATATATTGATGGCTCTTCCTGTTCCCTCACAAGAGATGTATTCCTTGATCTACCCAGGGGAACACTAGATCAAGCTCTCCAACTTCTTGTAATTAACTCAGACACACTAAAAGAAGAAGAGATGAAGTTAAGAAGGAGACTGGTGACTTTGCTAGACACTAGAAAAGGGGACAAGCTTCCAATTAGGCCCCTCAATCCTAGAAAGCAAATTGTCTAGTGGAGGTTCAATGAACCTTCTCACAGATTTGCTATGGAAAGGGAGAATGGTGAAGTAAATATGGTTAATACTTCATCTCTGCTATAGTCCAGCAGATTTGACATTGTTGATTTAGCAGAAAAACCATTCTTTAATCCCTCCAACTCTCAGATTGCTGCTCACATCAGAAATCATTTGAGCAATATGTATCTTGCCGAGCTTCCAAAGAACGCAAATACTGAAGAAGAGTTGAAAATGAGAGCACATGAAGAAGAAGAAGGTGCAACCACAAAAGGAAGAACATTCCTATATATGGTTGAAGGCCCAACTTCTGATCCTATAGTTAGATGGGAATATGACTATAATTCCCATCAACTAACTCTCTTCAGAGGGACATAGCAAAGAGTGCACATCATTTAGAGCAACCGACTTTATCTATTATCCATGAATGACTTGTACAAGCTCCACCACATCAGGGAAGAATAAAGAGATAGATAAATATTTACTTTCCTTGGTCTTGAAGACCTTAAGGAGAAGAAATAAGTGAAGTTTTAGTAGCATCAGCCTACAGGGAGTTTGTTGGATCATATGAGAATAGTGCAACCAAAACGAAACATAAGAGAATTTTAAAGTACAATTGAATAAGTCTTCCGAAGCTAAAGTTGCTCTTCCAAACACAAGTTGAAGATCTTTTGAAGCTTAAGTATGAAGAACTTCCGTAGGTAAAACTCAGTCTTTTTCAAGACCAAATAGTTTTCCTTCCAAAGTACATGAAGAACTTCAGAAGACAGAACTAAGTCTTTCAAGACTGAGAAGTTCTTCTTCTGAAGTATTCATACTTGGAATATCCAAGGCAAATTTTTCTGAAGAAAAAGTCATGAAGACTTGCAGAAGACTCGGTAGCAGTTGATTCTTTTGAAGCATAAATGGCCTCTGAAGAACTTATTCTTCCGAAGCCATTTACCTTTGGAAGAACCAACAATGAACTAGTGGATATAAGTATGGGTTGTCTGACATCCGCTACAACCTCTGACATACTGCATGGCGCTTTCCCACTCCCATATAGTTGACCATACTTTAATCCACTCTTCACCTTTATCAATTAGTAAGTTGCCACTTTTAGTTGGTGACAAAAGCTAAGTAATGGACTTGTGATGACTACCTAATCTAGGATAGTATTTTATCTTAGATTCTTTACTTATAGCAATGTAGTATTTGTCTAGTTGTAAATTCCATCCGGTCATCCAAGTATAACCAGCTGTAGATAGTAGTATATATACTTTCTCATTGTAACTCATCAAACCATGCTTGTAAGAGTCTTGCAATACTGAGTTGAGAAGTAATATATATGAGTATCTTGAAAACCATTCTTGTATTCATTAACTTATTATATTATTGTCAACTTAGTTAGAGATTCCGCTTCATCAACTGAGTGAGAATTAGTGAGTTTGTGAGATAAAATCGTGTTGTGAGACCAACACTGATCCTGCAAAGGCCATTTTCGTACTAAAATTATGCATTAATGATCAAACTACAACTTCTTTATCCATTTTTCTAAGATTTTAGCATGTAAACTAAATATATCCTATAGTAGACAGTACAACCATATGAATATGTATGATTCATATATGAAATAGAATCATGGGAGTCTATTATCATGTATAATATAATAAAAATATGAAATAGAAAGCTAATTGACAACCTCTATCACTACCATGCAAGACATGATCATGAAACTAGAAAGGAACCAACCTTAATAAAACATGTCCACTGCTCTGTTGATTGATATGATCCGGTGTATTAAGAACAGATTGGTTTTTTCAAGTGGGTTTGAGCACGCTTGGTATCCTCAAAGGGCTAAGGGATTTTGAAAGATATTTATTATTTATGCAGCATAATACACAAACTCAATGATGGGACGTTTTCTTGTACTATAATAATATGTAATTGATAAACCTTGTAATATACCATCCACAATATAATGGTTTTTGGTGTTTTTAGAGGAGAGAATTTATAATGCGGAGAAGAGAGATGATAAGGTGGTGGATAGAGGGTGAACTAAATTTTTTGAACAATAACTTGTAAAAGACGACGTGAGAAGAAAAGGGTAAAGAGAGAGAGGGAAGACGAGAGGGAAAATGTTTGTTTTGTTTTCTATGGTTTGTAAGAGTGGAAAAATAGAGTGTTTTGCTAGATGATTACTTGACAATCTTTTACATATCTATTATTGGGGACCCTCTTAGTTATATTATAATAAAAAATAGATTAAGGAGAAAATTTTCTCTTTATTATTATTAGAGTAGTAGGTGTGTCTTAAAAATTTTACGAGATGATCTTGACTAACTTATTAGCGTAGGCCTATAAACAAATTGAACAAACACGAACTTTTACAATGTTTATGCTCTATCATTTAATTTAATTGAACATCAACACATAATTTAACATGGTTTTTTTGTTCATGTTCGTAAAATATGAAAACCACAATGTTTGTGTTCATTCAAGTTCATTCGTTACAAAATTAAACGAATAGTTCCCGAACATAAGTGATCACAAATGATAACAAATAAATGAACATAACTAAACTTTTATAAATGCACGTCAAATGAAACTTAGATCATAAATAAAATACAAACAAACAAGTCTGATACATTATAATTTATCTAGCGGAGGACCCAAGTATTTTACATGGGTCGAAAGTTTTAAATCAGTTGTCAATCGCAAATATAATATATCTTTTGCTTGTATCCTAACGATCACATGATAAAATCAAGATGAGATGTCTAGTGACCACTCTCTTTAGGGTGAATTTGGACACTACATATAAACAACCGTAGATGTCTATGCACCCAAAAATTTCCTTTACATGTTATAAAAACACATATGTGAATTTATGGGCCCAACTTATTCCGTTATGGGAACTTACGCAAAAAGGGATGATCACAATCTAATGCAATACCTTGATTTTTAATAACATACCGGCAGGCATTAATCGGACTACTTGCTTCACTTTCGTTGTCTTGCATTATGCAATCCAACAATTTGCAACTAACGCCCAACAATTTGCAACTAACGCCCAACAAGCCGTTGTAAATCAATAAATAAGTCGGTATCATTACAAATAATATAAAGTACAAATTCATTATACAACACTACGAAAGCATATTCATATAAACAAAAAATCACACACATAATGTGTTAAAGTATAAACTAAATATTAGTTTGGGTATAGTACGTACATATTAGAAAGTATGTTTTAGTTTAGTATATAAATATGTAAATATGTATGGGTCAAATATGTTTTAAATGGAAACCTAATGATTATGTCGTTTAATCAATCGACATGTCTGGTGGTTCTTGGGTTATAAAACCTACCATTACTATGTATCGATAATTAAGAACAATTAAACAAGTTCACATTTGCAAATTTATCATTTTAATCATTTCATTACTTTTATTTGGCAACATGATATTTGGTAAGTAATAGAAATGAAAGGAATATAATTTCCTTCTTATTGAAATTCCATATTTTAAAATAAAATTATGGGAAACAATAGGCAATGACATCTATCATATTCTATTAGAGATTTACTCTATGTGGTAGTTACAATTTATCTTATAATAAACAATAGTCAAGTGGGTATGATAATTTTTCGGTGTTGCATTAGATATGAACCAACCCAAACCGAGACTGATTTCACTAAAATGGCTGGACAATAAGAGGTATATCAATAAAATTATTCCAATACATATGTTTAATTCAAGTTTATGAGATGTATTGAATGCTCTTACGTTTTGGTCCTTCATATAGGGTCAAGACCCCCTTATTCTCTCCAATTCTTGTGACACGCTATAAATTATTATTTACTTCTCCCTAAAATCTTTTAGAAGATATACATTGTTGTTTCCTTCTCCTCTAAATCCTTTATGAGATGCTAGATTAAAAATTTTAGTTTCCTAATAAGTTGCAGCACTAGATGAAAACGCATAAGCAAAAAGGTAAGCAGCACTAGATGAAAACGCATAAGAAAAAAGGTATCTCATCTACTTCCATTATAAAAGCAACATCCCTACTCCCCAAGCTTTTTTTAGCAAACTTTGACACTACTCACAAAACAAGCATTTGGGATAATAAAGTGAATACACATATATTATTATGTCTAAAAACTCAACATTATTAAAGAAAGATCTGTAATGGAGCCATTATCATACTAAAAGTATGCATCAATGATGAAACTACAAATTCTTCCTTCCTTTTTCAAGTTTCTGTAAGGCCCCGTTCCCGGAGACCTCACAGTTGGGTAATCATCGCATCATTATAAATATATATTACATAGTTCATAAAATAAGCAGCGGAAATAAGTTAACAAATACCATTCATTTCATTTATAAATACTGGTGTTAAGCAATACAGCATTGTTAAGTACAAAAGCATCATGTAATTGCATTACAAAACAACAATAATAATATGCGTGAATGGATGCCAGTCTTGCCCTGGCGAGTAGCCTCCCCGTGTGCCATCTTCAGTAAAATTACCTGCTAACTAAAAATGCATAAAAGTCAGCGTTGCTGAGTGAGTTCTAGTTTTAAAGTATTAAAATACTTTATACTCTTTATATATGAAAATAATCCTTAACAAAATACTTTCTTTTCTTTCGTACATGAGCATTCATCGTACATACAACAAGGCATAATCTTATTCATCATTCATTATCGTACGCATTCGTTCGTTTCGTACTTTATCATTATCTTTTACTGTTTCTAGATCCTGTCAAACTTTACCCCCATCGTGGCCTGAAGCCACCATTCTGGGCATAAAGCCACATCATATCCAGGCATAAAGTGTAACGACCCGAATTTCGTATTATGTAATTAAAATACAATTAATGTATCATGTGTTAAAACCTAATATTGTAAAATATGTTAAAGGTTAAATATTTAAGACTTAACTAGAAAATTTGCTAGTTAGTTAATAGTGGTGGAAAAATGAAAAATGATACTAGAGGGGTGGATCTTGCCAATTGATGAAACCTAAACATGAATATGTATGGCTTGCCATACATTTGGTGAGCATTGTCTGCTCATTCACGTATACACACAGGAGAAGAAGAGTTTTGGTCATCTCATTGCTCAAATTGTTGGTGATTCAAGTACAAGATCCGAAATTGAACCCTAGAAATCATTCTTCATCTTATCAAGAGCTACAAGTAAGTGTTATTTGATGTTCTTGAGGTGGTAAAAATCATCACCCACATGTTGGGTGTAGAAATTGGTGGTTTAAACATGAAACCCTAGTGTTATAGTGCTAGATGATCATGTGTATGTGTGTATTATGGTAACTAGATGTGTAATTGCTCCTTAATTGAAGATTTACATGAACCATGGAAATGGGTTTAGTTACTAGAAGGTTAAACTAAGGATTCTTCATGTAAACTAGTTGCTAGTTGTAGAATCCATGTTCATTCTTGTAGAAATGTGATTATGTGCATAACATTTGGTTGAAATTGATGAATAACATGTGTGTTATGTGATTTAGGTGTAAAATTAGCTTGATGATGTTTAAAAGCTAGTAAATAACCAATATGTTAAGTTATGCACATAAGGTGTTTGATGAAATGCTCAAATTAGATGAAAAACATGAATGAACTACTTAATTGCAAGAAATGTGCAATGTGAAAGCCTAGATTGTAGGTTAAATGTGATAAATGGTCAAATAGACCATATGTGTGATTAAATGAATGTTATGTGTTAAATGGGTCCTTAAAATGGTAATAGGAAGTGGTGTGGCAAGCGGATCCAAGGGAACCGGCAAGGAACACGTTTGATTGACCACTTAAACCTTCCGGACTCAAGGTAAGACATTCTTTAAATTGAGCATAACAAGGTAAAGGCATGAGTCACAATGTGTGTGACCATGTGCTCATAAGCTCAAACAAAATGAAAACCACGTTTAAAAAAAAAAGATAAATAGTTGACTTGCACCGTATGTGAGCTTCTATGACAAATGATTCACGATGTGCGTGAATATAAAGGAAAATAACACTTTAGTGTTATACCACATGGTTGTGGAACAGAACGAGTCATGACGTGCGTGACCGTCCCATGGAAATGGGAAGAAGGACAAACCCGGATTAAAGTGATTCACATCGTGTGTGAACACTAGGGTAAAGGGTTATCCCTATGATTTGCAACGTGTGTGGACGTTGGGTAACGCCAAGGAAAGCGGTCGTTCGCGAAAGAATGGCAAACCGCTCATTAAAATGAGATTTGACCCTATAAGGGGCAAATTCGGTATAAAAAGGAAAATTGCGTTATGATAAGCAAATGGGATGGTTTGGGTCTAAGAACTCACCAAACATATGTAATATGTTATAATAGACCGGTTCCATGGTTGTCGGGACGGTCGGGAGCTCTAAAGAACAAACGAACCACAAATGGGTTAAATAAGGAATTAAATACCAAAAAAAAAAGAAAAATTTTGGTATATTGCCAAGAGTCGGGTTAGACTCGTTGAAACTCCGTGAGAATCACGTATATGATAAAATATGTTGTTTCCAGGTGTTTGGAACAATCGGGATCGAAAGGGGTGGCTCGGGAACGCGAAACGACCCTTAACGGGTTAAAAATAATGATTTTTCTAGGGACGTAAGTTACGTCCATAAGGACGTAAGCTACGTCCTCTTCACTTTGGTACGTCCTGAGCTACTGCCTTACGTCCACAAATCAGGGGAGAAAGGTTAAGGACGTAAGCTACGTCCTTTAGGACGTAAGTTACGTCCCATGCATAATTTTGCCTCTGAGCTTCTTTTGTGGTCATCTCGTTTCCCAGATTTTGTCGATTATCGTTTTAACGCGTTCCGAGTCCGTTTAAACCCCCGTAAAGACCCTAAAAAGGAATGTTAGAATGTACTTACTTAGTTCCTATGAACTAATGGATGTCTAAACGTGTGTTTTCAGGTGTTACGGGACCGGAAGGCTAAAGTGATCGATAGGGCATACAAGGATCGAACGGGACTTGCATACACGTTTCTCTTGTAGAATTAACGCGTTAACATTATTTTGAAACTTCTTATCACGTGTTTATGTAAATGGATTGTTAAACTTCATTTTTGAGTGTCGGTTGACACGAAACACATATTTTGGGAGTTAAATGTTAATGAAATTTTCTGGGACCAAATTCCGCATGTTTATTTAACTTAAACGGACTCTTTGGAGGTCCGGGTGTTACAAGTTGGTATCAGAGCCAACGGTTTGAGAGATTCAAGTGCGTCGCGAACACTTGGACTCAAACTTTTGAGCTCTAGATATGAGAAATGCAAACGTTCGATCCAAGAAGCCGATCACCGAGCCTAAAGGTACAAGGTTAGTGTGCCGTTTATAAACGTAACAAGCTTGACACATGTATGATATATGTATGATATGTACCATATGAATTGATTGAACCTAGCTTCTTGACTTAAGTTTGGAATAAAGGAACTAAGAAGGCATCCGTGTGGTGAGCTTGTTGCTAGGCCTGGCCAGTCTAACAACAATCAAAGGCACGCGAATGGATTCTTAGGGATGTTGTTTTAAACTTAAGGATGGAAATGGGTATTGTGTGAATAGGGTTAGGCCCTAGTGATAGTAGAATCATAAGCATCGGTGTATATGCTATAGATTACGTACATGGTACTAACGTAAAGTTAATTGTCACAGTCTTAGGTCATGGCTGGTAACGATCACGTGATCAATATAGAGAATCACGAGACCCATCCCGATGATGCAACACGGGAAATGATCAAGGAGGAAGTTGGCAAGGCTTTTGAGGCTTTATTGTCGGGCTACATCGAGGATGTACGCAAGGATCTACGGGATCTCATTCAACAAGAGTTTGTGGCTCTGAAGGCTGACAAAGAAACCGAAAGGCCAACAAAGAAAGTGACCTATAAGGAGTTTGTTGCATGCAACCCTACAACGTTCAAGGGTGAGGTCGATCCACTACTTAGTCAAAGGTGGATCAAAGATATGGAAAGTGCCTTTGAAACCTCACACTGTGAAGAATCTGATGAAGTGAGGTTTGCTGCAAGCCAACTCCGGGAACGAGCTAAAGACTGGTGGGAATTGCAACGGGATGAGAAGGGGCGGGAAGGTATCAAAAGTATGACTTGGGAAGAATTTAAGAAGTTGTTCACAAAGCGGTTTTGCCCACAAGCCGCCATCAACAGAATAGCAGAAGAATTCCTACAGTTACGACAAAAAGATGAAAGTATTGATACCATCACGGCCATCTTCTACGACAAAGCCAAGTTTTGCCCACAGTTGCTCCAGGATGAAAGGATGTGGATTAACCACTACTATGGCATGTTGAGTGCCAAGTATCGAGAGTTTCTTACACCGTCCAAATGTGAAACTCTAGCAGAGCTTATCGATTGTGCTAGGGATCGAGAAGCGGAATTGAAAAGGCAAGTTGATCGTGGGGAGAAGCATGCGGCTGAAACGGAGACGGGTTCGTCTAAGAAAGCCAAGATTTCATCTTCATCAAACAAGTCTGGGAACGACAAAGACTCCAAACATTGCAAGATTTGTAAAAAGAAGCATGGGGGAGTTTGTAGATACGAATCTAAAAATTGCTTCAAGTGTGGAAAGTCGAGTCATTCGACATCTCAATGCACAAGCCCGCTAAGTGTGTGCTACAACTGTTACAAACCGGGCCACAAAAAGAGCGAATGTCCGGAACTAAAGAAGGATGGTACAAGTCAATCCTCGGTTGCTCAAGGTTCGGGGAAAAAGGGTGATGGAGGAAAAGCTAAGGCGAGAACTTTCTTGATTACGGCTGAAGAAGCCAAATCTATAGCCGACGTTGTGACGGGTACCTTTCTCATCAACTCACTACCTGCTTATGTGCTATTTGACTCGGGTGCTAATAGATCGTTTGTTTCGGTTAAATTTGCGAGTCATTTTTCCATGGTGTTAGACAACTTACCTAGTCCTTTAGAGATTGAGGTAGCGGATTCAAAAACGTTCTTAGTGTTCAACGTTTATCGAAATTGCATACTTACCATCGAAGGTGAGGATTATTCGGTCGACTTAATACCCATGACACTCGGGGAGTTTGATGTAGTAATCGGTATGGATTGGCTTTCCATGTACCACGCCAATATAGTTTGCAATCGCAAGTGCATCCAATTGATATCTCCGAGTGGTTATGAGGTAATAATCCAAGGTGCAAAACGCGGTGGCGTAGCTTTATGTTCTTTGGTCAAAGCAATGAAATACATGAGCCATGGAGGACAATCGTTCTTAGCCTATGTAATAGACACGGAAACGAAAGTTCAAGTGTTGGAAGATATTCCGGTTGTTCGGGATTTTCCGGATGTCTTTCCGGAGGATTTGCCGGGAGTCCCACCGGAACGGGAGGTCGAGTTTCGAATCGACCTAACCCCGGGAGCTAAACCCATTGCAAAGGCTCCCTATCGTTTGGCGCCATCGGAGCTCCAAGAGTTAATGACACAATTGCAAGATCTTTTAGACAAGGGGTTCATACGTCCGAGTACTTCGCCATGGGGAGCACCGGTTCTTTTCGTGAAAAAGAAGGATGGAAGTCTTCGGATGTGTATCGACTATAGAGAGTTGAACCAGGTGACGGTTAAGAACCGTTACCCATTGCCTAGGATTGATGACCTATTCGATCAGTTGCAAGGTGCATCGTGGTTTTCGAAAATCGACTTACGGTCGGGTTATCATCAGTTGAAGGTAAGGGAAGAAGACATCCCCAAGACGGCATTTCGTACTAGATACGGGCATTATGAGTTCCTTGTGATGTCTTTCGGGTTGACAAACGCCCCGGCGGCATTCATGGATTTGATGAATAGGGTGTGCCGACCCATGTTAGACCGATCTGTCATTGTATTCATAGATGATATCCTTATTTATTCTAAAAATGAAGGTGATCATGCTTGTCACTTGCGTGAAGTTCTCGAAACGCTTCGTCGGGAGAAATTGTTCACAAAATTCTCCAAGTGTGCCTTTTGGTTGCGAGAGGTACAATTCTTGGGTCATGTGGTAAACTCGGAGGGTATACACGTAGACCCCACAAAGATTCACGCGGTGACCAAATGGAGTCCACCCAAGACTCCCACGGAGATTAGAAGCTTTCTTGGGTTAGCCGGATATTATCGGAGATTCATTCAAGACTTTGCTAAGATTGCTTCTCCTTTAACCAAGCTTACCAAGAAAGAGGTGAAGTTCCTATGGGGTGAAGAGCAAGAGAAAGCCTTTCAAGAGTTAAAGTCGAAATTGACTCAAGCTCCGGTTTTGTCTTTACCCGAGGGAACCGACGATTTTGTGGTATACTCGGATGCTTCCTACTCCGGTTTGGGTTGTGTTCTAATGCAAAGGGGCAAGGTGATTGCTTATGCCTCGAGACAACTGAAAGTGCATGAAAGGAACTACCCAACCCATGATCTTGAACTAGCCGCGGTGGTGTTCGCGTTAAAGATTTGGAGGCATTATCTATATGGTGTAAAGTGTACGATTTACACGGACCATAAGAGTTTAAAGTACTTCTTTACGCAAAAGGAGTTAAACATGAGACAAAGGCGGTGGATGGAATTGCTAAAGGATTATGATTGTGAAATCCTATATCATCCGGGAAAGGCCAATGTCGTGGCTGACGCCTTGAGTCGAAAGGAGGATCATACTCCTATCAAAATAACCGCAATGAAGATAACCGTTATATCCGAAGTGGTTGAACGAATCAAGGAAGCACAAACTGAAGCGCTAAAGGAAGAAAATTTGAAGAAAAATCGAATCAAAGGTCAAACTCAAAACTTGGAAGATGATAGTCAGGAATTGAAAACAAGATGGGGTCGGGTTTGGATACCACCTACTTGTACCTTGAAGAATGATCTATTGGATGAAGCCCATAAATCCAAGTATTCAATTCACCCGGGAGCGACTAAGATGTATAGAGACCTTCGGGTTAACTATTAGTGGCCGGGCATGAAACGCGATATTGTCAAATACGTGGACAGATGCTTAACTTGTTTGCAAGTGAAGGCGGAACATCAAAAACCTCATGGTGAATTGCAACCGTTGGATATTCCGGAATGGAAATGGGAAAAGTTAACAATGGATTTGATTACTAAACTTCCAAGAACGAAGAAAGGGTACGATGCGATATGGGTTGTTGTCGATCGATTGACCAAGAGCGCTCATTTCCTTCCTATTCGTGAGACTTACAATTCGGAGAAAATGGCGGAGGTTTACGTGAACGAAATAGTGTCACGACACGGGGTGCCCGTGTCGATTGTGTCCGATAGAGACACACGGTTTACTTCCAAGTTTTGGAGGAAATTTCAAGCGAATATGGGGACAAAGCTATTGCTAAGCACGTCATACCATCCCCAAACCGACGGACAAAGTGAAAGAACCATTCAAACATTAGAAGATATGCTACGAGCGTGTGTTCTTGACTTTGGGGGTAGTTGGGATGAGTATTTGCCTTTGGCGGAATTTTCTTACAATAATAGCTACCACTCCACCATCGAGATGCCTCCGTATGAAGCTTTATATGGAAGAAAATGCCGAACTCCCATTTGTTGGGGAGAAATTGGTCCGCGGGAACTCGCGGGCCACGATACGGTAATGAATACGGATGAAAAGATTAAGCAAATCCGTGCTCGCATGAAGGCGGCGCAAGACCGTCAGAAAGCTTACGCGGATAAGCGTAGACGACCCATCGAGTTTGAGGTGGGCGATTTGGTTTTGCTAAAGGTTTCCCCATGGAAGGGTATTATACGATTCCGGAAGCGGGGAAAGTTGAGTCCGAGGTTTATCGGGCCATTTAAAATCATCGCACGTGTGGGTAAAGTTGCTTATCGGTTGGAATTGCCGGAAGAGCTTCAAGGAATTCACAACACGTTCCATGTATCTTACTTGAGGAAGTGTTTGGCTGACGAGTCGGCCTATGTCCCGTACGAGGATTTGGAAGTTGATGACAGATTGAACTATATCGAGAAGCCGGTGGCTATCTTGGATAGAAAGGTCAAGCAACTGAGAAACAAGACACTCAATCAGGTGAAGGTGCAATGGAAGAATCGTAAGGGATCCGATGCCACTTGGGAATCGGAAGATGAAATGAGGAAGTTTTATCCTCATCTATTTGATTAGTATGCATAGTTTCGGGGACGAAACTCTCTTTAGAGGGGGAGACTTGTAACGACCCGAATTTCGTATTATGTAATTAAAATACAATTAATGTATCATGTGTTAAAACCTAATATTGTAAAATATGTTAAAGGTTAAATATTTAAGACTTAACTAGAAAATTTGCTAGTTAGTTAATAGTGGTGGAAAAATGAAAAATGATACTAGAGGGGTGGATCTTGCCAATTGATGAAACTTAAACATGAATATGTATGGCTTGCCATACATTTGGTGAGCATTGTCTGCTCATTCACGTATACACACAGGAGAAGAAGAGTTTTGGTCATCTCATTGCTCAAATTGTTGGTGATTCAAGTACAAGATCCGAAATTGAACCCTAGAAATCATTCTTCATCTTATCAAGAGCTACAAGTAAGTGTTATTTGATGTTCTTGAGGTGGTAAAAATCGTCACCCACATGGTGGGTGTAGAAATTGGTGGTTTAAACATGAAACCCTAGTGTTATAGTGCTAGATGATCATGTGTATGTGTGTATTATGGTAACTAGATGTGTAATTGCTCCTTAATTGAAGATTTACATGAACCATGGAAATGGGTTTAGTTACTAGAAGGTTAAACTAAGGATTCTTCATGTAAACTAGTTGCTAGTTGTAGAATCCATGTTCATTCTTGTAGAAATGTGATTATGTGCATAACATTTGGTTGAAATTGATGAATAACATGTGTGTTATGTGATTTAGGTGTAAAATTAGCTTGATGATGTTTAAAAGCTAGTAAATAACCAATATGTTAAGTTATGCACATAAGGTGTTTGATGAAATGCTCAAATTAGATGAAAAACATGAATGAACTACTTAATTGCAAGAAATGTGCAATGTGAAAGCCTAGATTATAGGTTAAATGTGATAAATGGTCAAATAGACCATATGTGTGATTAAATGAATGTTATGTGTTAAATGGGTCCTTAAAATGGTAATAGGAAGTGGTGTGGCAAGCGGATCCAAGGGAACCGGCGAGGAACACGTTTGATTGACCACTTAAACCTTCCGGACTCAAGGTAAGACATTCTTTAAATTGAGCATAACAAGGTAAAGGCATGAGTCACAATGTGTGTGACCATGTGCTCATAAGCTCAAACAAAATGAAAACCACGTTTAAAAAAAAAAGATAAATAGTTGACTTGCACCGTATGTGAGCTTCTATGACAAATGATTCACGACGTGCGTGAATATAAAGGAAAATAACACTTTAGTGTTATACCACATGGTTGTGGAACAGAACGAGTCATGACGTGCGTGACCGTCCCATGGAAATGGGAAGAAGGACAAACCCGGATTAAAGTGATTCACATCGTGTGTGAACACTAGGGTAAAGGGTTATCCCTATGATTTGCAACGTGTGTGGACGTTGGGTAACGCCAAGGAAAGCGGTCGTTCGCGAAAGAATGGCAAACCGCTCATTAAAATGAGATTTGACCCTATAAGGGGCAAATTCGGTATAAAAAGGAAAATTGCGTTATGATAAGCAAATGGGATGGGTTGGGTCTAAGAACTCACCAAACATATGTAATATGTTATAATAGACCGGTTCCATGGTTGTCGGGACGGTCGGGAGCTCTAAAGAACAAACGAACCACAAATGGGTTAAATAAGGAATTAAATACCAAAAAAAAAATAGAAAAATTTGGTATATTGCCAAGAGTCGGGTTAGACTCGTTGAAACTCCGTGAGAATCACGTATATGATAAAATATGTTGTTTCCAGGTGTTTGGAACAATCGGGATCGAAAGGGGTGGCTCGGGAACACGAAACGACCCTTAACGGGTCAAAAATAATGATTTTTCTGAAAGTTTTGATCAACCCAGGATAGGGACGTAAGTTACGTCCATAAGGACGTAAGCTACGTCCTCTTCACTTTGGTACGTCCTGAGCTACTGCCTTACGTCCACAAATCAGGGGAAAAGGTTAAGGACGTAAGCTACGTCCTTTAGGACGTAAGTTACGTCCCATGCATAATTTTGCCTCTGAGCTTCTTTTGTGGTCATCTCGTTTCCCAGATTTTGTCGATTATCGTTTTAACGCGTTCCGAGTCCGTTTAAACCCCCGTAAAGACCCTAAAAGGAATGTTAGAATGTACTTACTTAGTTCCTATGAACTAATGGATGTCTAAACGTGTGTTTTCAGGTGTTACGGGACCGGAAGGCTAAAGTGATCGATAGGGCATACAAGGATCGAACGGGACTTGCATACACGTTTCTCTTGTAGAATTAACGCGTTAACATTATTTTGAAACTTCTTATCACGTGTTTATGTAAATGGATTGTTAAACTTCATTTTTGAGTGTCGGTTGACACGAAACACATATTTTGGAAGTTAAATGTTAATGAAATTTTCTGGAACCAAATTCTGCATGTTTATTTAACTTAAACGGACTCTTTGGAGGTCCGGGTGTTACATAAAGCCTCATCATTTCCACGCACAAAGCCTCATCATTTATGGGTTAAGGTGACAAGGATCCCGTTTCGTACTATGGATCAATCACCAAGACTGATCCCCCTGTGTGTGAACCCTCATGGGTTAACCAACGCTATAATACACACAGTTGAGCTAACAACTCTTATGAGTTGTGATCCTCCTTTCATTCTGCTTGCAAGCCTTTTCTTTCATTCGTTCTTTATTTGCCACTTTCATTATCATTAATCTTATCTCTTTTTTTAATGATAATACTTTACATTTATGATTATAAACACACCATGTAAAGTCACACACCAATATATATAAGAAACATAAGAACAAAATGTCACACCCTCAAAATCCACTAACGGGGTTTTACCGTCAGGCGTGTGACATAACCAGGATCTCAGATAAGCATCAGTTACACCAAACGACTCGGTAATTACAAGACAGATACATTGCTTAATAATAATGAAACAATCCAATTATATTTAAGTATTGCGGAAGCGTAAACAAGATAACTTTTAACAATAGTTTTGGAACACGTAAACACGCGTCCAATCCAGTTTATACAAAATAAATGAAGATTTAATCTTGAAAACAGTTTGTGATGAATGCTGGATGACATGCGGTAGATGCTGTGCTCCTAAACATGCCACATCAATGTCCTGAGAGAAAACATGCAAAATCTCAGTACAAGACTGGTGAGTTCACAGGTTTATCATAAAACAGTAAGTAGCAGTAATGAAATTCCCAGATTATGTAATCCGATAAGTATCAGTAATGAAATCCCCGGATTATGTAATCCGATAAGTATCAGTAATGAAATCCCCGGATTATGTAATCCGATAAGTATCAGTAATGAAATCCCCGGATTATGTAATCCGATAAGTATAATGAAATTCCCGGATTATGTAATCCGATAAGTATCAGTAATGAAATCCCCGGATTATGTAATCCGATAAGTATAATGAAATTCCCGGATTTATTAATTAAAGCATATAATAGGTAGCTAGTCCATAATGATCACTATGTGTATGAAGTCGCGGCCTAGCTGACATGTAATCAAATAATAAAACAGGCCCGGATGTGGATCACACACCACAACACTTGTAATTAGGCTAACCGTTCACCCGTTTGACAAACGTTGTGCTAGCGCGACTAGCCCGGGTGGGGTATGTCAATCCCAGTAGTACTACTAACAATTACCTTGCTAAGTCCATATTAACGGTCCGTTGGGCAAGTATAACACCATAGTATCAAGTATATGCAGTATTACAAAAATCCAATGTAATGTAACGTTTATGAAAACAACATGTTTCTCTCCCCCAAAAGAGTATATAAGTAAAAGTGGGGCTGTAAACTCACCTTGAATTGATGTTATGAAATGAACGAGACTTCAAAGAATAAGGCAATGCACGATCAAACACGAGCAATACCTATTATTAATGGTAATTACATCTTTAAGATATGTGCAACACGAATAGATACATTTGGTTGGATTTGAGTCGATTTGGGTTTGACGCACACGATCGGTTTCAGATATCTAAGTTTAGTTATAAACTTTGTGATTTATATATTTAATTTTAATTAATTAAAGTATAATTTTATAAGAAATAACTCGTAAATAATGATGAAATTACAAGTTGTATGATTTCTACAATTTCCACGGTTATTCTTTAATTAAACACGATCTCGTGTTCATTTTTATAAAAATGGTTGTTTGTAGATAATAGTTTATAAAAATTATTAAGGTTTTTAGATAAAATAAATTCACAGGAAATATTTATGTAACCTTTT
Source organism: Flaveria linearis (assembly GCA_024085815.1). Lineage (NCBI taxonomy): Eukaryota > Viridiplantae > Streptophyta > Magnoliopsida > Asterales > Asteraceae > Flaveria > Flaveria linearis. Next base: position 43,625,288 of record CM044010.1, on the reverse strand, counting down.
AAATAAGACTAGTTTATAAAAATTATTTTTATAATTTTTAAGAATTTTTATAAAATTTTTAGAAGCTTAAAAAGCTTAAAAATAAATAGTTGAGGGTCCCCGGGTTCGAACCATGTCACACAAAACATAACCATGCATAAAATAGGCACATATAAGCCTTAAATCAAACTAGGGTCAAAACACTAAAATTCTGATCTTTCCAAAAATCTCAGAAAAATTCCAAGTGTTTCAGGCACTTTAACACTATGTAGGCGCATGAGGTCTGTTTAGGCGTTTTAACACTATTTGGGCGCATGGACTTTGCACTTAGGCATTTTCATCCTAATTCTAGGCGTTTCTACTGTTCAGGTGCATGAGACTATACTTAGGTGCCTGAGGAGAGTTGGGCACATGGGCACTATTAGGGCGCATGACCCCAATAGTTTGGCGTCTGGACAAAATCTTAGGCTCATGAACTATTGTTCAGGCGCATGGGCTTACACTTAGTGTTTCTAAGGCATTTTCTAGGCGCATGGGGGTACTATTTGGGCGCATAAGGGTACCGTTTAGGCGCATGAGCCTCACTTAGGCTTTCTAAGTCAATTTCTTAGGCGCATGGGCCCTATTTAGGCGCATGACCACCTACATACATGTTTTTAAGTTATTTTTTAGTCCCAAAATCATCTTAACATATTCTAAGCTTGTTACTAATATTTTAAACATCATCAAGGAACTAACAACCATAAAACACCCAAACACATACATGTATACATACGGTTACATACATAACACTTATAAAAACATTTTACATGCATTTCATCCCGAATACTTTCAAAAACATGTAACAACCGGGGTCTAGAAACTCACTTTTCTACTTCCAAGCTCAACTCCTTCAAACTCGAACTTTCGAAGATTTCTAACATCTTGACACGTCAAAAACACCCAACTGAGCACATATACACACATAAGAACATGTAGAACTCGGTTTCATGGTACAAAATCCATAAAAACCGAACCAAAACTCATAAAACGCTTACCTTAGGCCAAAACAGATGCTTTCTCTAAAAAACCGAAGAAATATTCTCTTCTTCTTCTTCTTCTTCTCTTTTGGTCTACAAAATAGCAATTGGTACGTATACGTGGGCGGCCTTACCTGAAGTAATAATAAAATAATGGAGTTTTGTCCTTTTTGCACTTTAGCCCCTCCATTTTGGCTTCTTTTCTTTTCTTTCAAGATACTTTCTTTTTCCTTTCTTATTTCTTTTATTTTTGATAAAATTTCCGGGTGTTACAGTTTTTAACATGTAAAACCAAGTATATCGCATCGTAGATACTACAACTATATGAATATGTATGATTTAAATATGAAACAAAATCATGTAAGTCTATTATCATGTACGATATAATAAAATATGACATAGGAAGTTGGTATATTGCCTCTATAACTACCAAGTTTATGAATCGATTAAATGCTTATGTTTTGGTCCTTCATGTTGTATAGTGCTAAGAACTCCTTATTCTCTCCAATCTTTATGACGTGATAAAAACTATCATTTGCTTCTCCACCAAAATCCTTTACATGGTATTCATTGTTGTTTCCTTCTCCCTCCAAATCCTTTAAAAGATACTAGAGTAGAAATTTTTATTTACATATAAGTTCCAGCAGTAGATGTCACTCAACATTATCATAGAAATATTGTACCGGAGCCATTTTCATACTAAAACTATGCATTAATGATCGGATGACAAATTCTTCATCACTTTTCCCAAGCTTTTAACATGTAACACCAAATATATCCTATAGGAAACACAACGACCATATGAATATGTATGATTCATATATGAAAGAGAATCATGTAAGTCTATTATCATGTATAATATAATATAAATATGAAATTGGAAGCTAGTTTACAACCTCTATCATTACCATGCAAGACATGGTCATGGAACCAGAAAGGAACTAAACTTAATCAACGATGTCACCTACTCTTTAGTTAATTAGTGCCCGTGTATAGAGAACTCACCGCCTGTGATCCAATGAATTATAATGTATGTGTGATAAGTGGTTTTTTGAAATCAAAGGAAGGAAAATATTAATGAGTGAGTTTGTTCATGATTTTGAAAAGCGTTTTCATTTGATTTGTTGATGAAAATGATTAACAATGATTAACATTTTCATTGGATTTTTCAAATGGGTTCGAGCAAGATTTCTATACTCAAAGGGATAAGAGATTTTGAAAGAAATATGCATCCTTTATGCACACATATTACACAAACTCGATGATGAGATGTTTACTTGTACAATGATAATATGGAATTGATAAAGCAAGTAATAGACCATGCACATTAGAATGTTTTTTGATATTTTTAGAGGAGAGAAATTATAACGCGGAGAAGAGAAGTGATGAGTTGGAGGAGAGAGAGTGATGTAAAGTTATTGATAAAAACTTAAAAAAAAACATGTGAGAGGAAAAGAGGTGAGAGAGAGTGTGTGAAGTTAGTATAGATGATGGTTATTTTGTTTTTTATGGTTGTGAGAGCAGTAAGAAAGAGAGTGTTTTGGTAGGTGATTATTTGAAAAGCTTTTAGATGTCTCTTATTGAGTACCATTTTAATTATATAATAATTAAAAATTTAGTTTAATGAGTTATTATTCTCTTTCTGATTATTAGGATAGTAAGTGTGTATTAAACATTTTACGAGTTGATCCTGAGCAACTCACGAGCGTTGGTCTGTAAACGAATTAAACAAACATGAACTTTTACATATTTGTGCTCTATCATTTAATTTAATCGAACATCAACACATAATCAAACATGGTTGTTTTCTCATGTTCGTGAAATAAGAAGCTTAGCAAACTCTTGAAATAGCCAAAGCTGCTTTGAGAAAAGCTGAAGGAAAGAGACAAACAATTGAGGTAAATCTTGTTTGCTCATGTTCGTGAAATATGAAAACAACAATGTCCATGTTCATTCACGTTCATTCACGTTCATTCTTACAAAGCTAAATGAATGGAATATGAACATAAGCAAACACAAATGATTACAAATGAATGAACATAATTAAACACATATAAATGCACATGAAATGAAACTTAAATGATCATAAATAAAACACAAACAAACAAGCCTGATACATTATAATTTATCAAGCGGTGAACCTAGAATACTTACATGAGTTGGAAGTTTTAGGAAGCGATTGTCTATCATAAATGTAAAATTTCTTTTGCTGGTATCCCAAAGATCACATAATATAGTTAGAGATGAGATATCGAGGGAACACTATCTTTAGGGCGAATTCGTACACATATCATATAAACAACCATAGCCGTCTATGCACCCAAAAATTTCATTTATATGTTATAGAAAACACATATAAAACCTATTATTTATAAACGAACCATTATATCGCAGGACTGGCATATTCCATTATCGGAATTTTACCCAAAAACGGATAATCACAGTCTAGTGCGATGCCTAGATATATAATAATAGACTGGTAGGCTTTAATCAGATTACTTGCTCCACTTTGCTTCACTCAAGGTACATTTTCAGGAAAACCCGTGAATCTAGGGTTGGTGCACAAGGTTCCACCTTGAAAACCCTCTTTTTATGTGTTTATGCACCATCTATCAACTTGTATTGAAAACTCTCCTAACTAAAGTTAAAAATCTACTTAAAAATAGTTTATGAACTCCATAACAATCTGCTCTGAAAGTTATATAAGTTTTGGATACGTTTAGGTACAATTTATGTTGATTACACATGTGTAAATGGTGTAAAACACCCATTAAAAGCAACATCTATGCCATATATGTAAAACCCATGAACTAAGGCTTATTTCAAGTGAGCTTAGTGGGTGTTTGACTGAATTTTCTTTTGTACATATATTAGTTGGTAGATGGTGGTTTCTAGTTTTATAAGTTTTTTTTAAATGTGTCATATATATGTATGTATTAAATCCGTGAATGTATTTGTGAATCCAAGGATCGCAATTCAGGAATTATCAGTATTAAAATAAATCAATTTAATGATCGCGGAATTATCACTAATTGACGTTTAACTGTTTTAATGACTAACGATGAACACAACCACAGAAACACAATAAATGCGAAATCAATAATAATTCAAATGTATTTCATTAACTATAAGGTAATGATTACAAAAGAATAATAACTTATAACTATGAACAATGAATTCTGTGAATCGAATAATGTTTGATGTTGATGTGACGGCAGCTAAGGTTGCACAATGAACTCTTGACAGCCATAATAATGATTGATTGTGTTCTCCGAGATGTGAAACCTAGGACTCATATTTATACACGGTTTGAGTCGGTTAAGGAAACACCGGATCTCTCGGGATTTGTTATTGATTGTGTTGACTTGTTTGACTTCTTGGGATTAGCAATCGCACAAGTATAATGTTCTTCCGCAGGTGTCTTGTCGTCCGCAGAACTTTTGTTCTTCCGTAGATGATTGGTCTTCCGTAGCAGAGTTGTTCTTCCGTAGGAAATCCTTCTTCCGTAGGAGTCTTTAATTCACGGTACTTGATCATCCGCAGGAACATGTACTTGGTCATTTTGTCTTGTAAGAAACATATCTACGGATTAACAAAATTGTTCATCCGTAGATGTTTCTTACACGGTCAATTCCAGGAATCCGTCCAAGTATATTGTTTTTCCCTGTCAAGTCACAAATCAACACACATATATATGGGGTTATCCTATAGATTCAAAGCACACACATATATATATATATATATATATATATATATATATATTTGACTGTTACAAATATTAATTACAAGACTTTATTTTCAAGTACTAAGCCTATACAAAAATGATCTAGCCCTATACAATCTAGATCTAACAATACTCCCCTTAGGCTTAGCTACTTGTAATCAGTCTTTCAACACTACAAGCTCCTTGACTCTTGCTATGATTTTGTTGTAGAACTAAGATACAGCTGCCTTTTGATCATCGTACTTGTACTTGATCTGCATCCTGCTGATCTTCTTCAACGTGTCATAGCTCAGACCCAAAACATCTTCTTCCGTTGTGAGTGTTTCCACTACACTATCATTATGTACAATCTCTAATTCATCTTCTTCTGAGATTCTGAGCTCAGACACTTCAGCTATGGTTGTCCCCTTCAGTAGCCCAGCCTCATGTCTCCTTCTCTTGTGTGCCTTTGCATGCAGTTTATCAATAACTTGTATCATGTGCACGTACAGGCAGAGATCATTCTGGGCTTTTTCATCTGTTAGCTTTGGGAAGAATTTGTCGTGAAGGTATGATGTGTAGCTAGGATGCAGCATCTTTATCTCAATTGGATCAAAGATCCTGATCTTATCAGCCTTCTTCCCATTAGCATTTCTCAGCAATACCATCTCTTTGGTCTTTTCAACATATCCCCATTCTGTGATAGGATAAGTGAACTGATTTACTTTTATGCTTTTGATGGTATCTGAGTTTTTATTACATCCAACTCTCTTTAGCATGTCTTCATCTACAAGGGATGAGACTTCAGCTGTTCTTCTTTTCCTGCTTTGTTTGATTCTGATATGCTCTTTATCATCTTTCTTTGCTTGTGTCAGCACATTATCAATGAACCTGGTCTTCTTACCATTTACAGCTCCAGGGAAGTCTCTCCCCCTGAGATGAATTGGATAGTTGGATATTGGGATGCTTTGCAAATCCCTGATATCTTGTTCCGGAAGGCTAAGCAGAGCTGACACATCATGGAAGTATTGAATCCTTCCAGATGTCCTTTTATTATTGCACAATCCCACTCTGGATCATATTTCCAGGCCATAATCCTGTGTTCTTCCACAGAACTGGGAGTTGTGATATGGTCATACAGTTCAATGAGAGTTGATTGCTTCTCTGTGATCTCTCGAACTGTGGTTCCCAGAGGCCATACCTTTCCGGGGATCACTGCCCTTGGCTCTCTGATCAGTGTTTCTTTTTCCTTGTGCTGATCTTTTGGTTCAACTGTTATTGGATCAGCAGCAAGTTTAGTTTGTAGTTCTTTTGGATGTGGAGCAGTGGTTCTGAACTTGACACCAGTTTTTATTTCCACCTTCATCACATGCTCCATCATCCTCCGCAATTCTCTAGTGGTTCTGCCTTTAAGCTCATGCGGTTTGTAGTTGTGGCCCTGTAACCAGCAAGTCATATTGTACTTGGTAAGTTTTGCTGTGTCACAGTGGCCCAGATCCTTTTTGATCTTCTCCAATGACTGAAAGGTTGTAAAGGCTTCATAATCACAGTTTGGGATTATGAACCTTGCAAACTCAAACTCTTTCAGAGCATTCTTCATTTCAGAAGTGTTCATCCTCTCAACCATGTCATATGGAAAACCATGGTTGATGAGGGTCATAAACATGCTAGAATCAGGCCTCTCTTCCATGATGTCTGCTGTTGTTACAAGGTCATCGGCCTTTCCACCCTTTTCACCAGTGGGGGACTCAATTCTTTCAGTTCCTCCCACTCTTTCTCACTGTCATCATCATCTCCGGATGATACCTTTACAGTAGACACATCTACTGAAGGTGTAGGTGCAGGGGATGGAAGTTTTGGTCTTCTTGGAGAGCTTTCATCTTCAGGTTTCTTTTGAGTTGCTCCAATGTATTTTCTTTTCCGGGTGTATGAAATCATTTGCTTAGCAGCTTCACCCGACTGTTTTGGCTGCTCAGCACTTGGAGCTTCTTTTGTTTTCAGCGCAGATATCTTCTTTTTCAACTCTTCTATTTCTGCATCTTTCTGTTTGATCAGTTCAGCTTTATCATTTTGCTCAGTCTTTAAAGAAGCCTCCAACTCTTGTTGTCTTTGCAACAATGCATCAATAACTTCATTGTTGCTTAGAGCATCTTCTCTCAGCCGTTGTAGTCTAGCATCTTTCTTCATCAGCACTTCATCTTTTTCTTTAATTACACCTTTCAGCTCTTGAATTCTTTCTTTTCGCTTATTTGATTTGAGTACTAACTTGTTGTACTCAGCAACCAAAAAGCTTTTGCTGACAGGAATGTCTTTGTCACTTAAATCATCTTCATGGTATGCAATGACATCCTCAGCAGATCCTTGTACTTCCCCGTGCTCATCAGCAATTTGTTCATCTTTCAATGAAGATATAGGCTCAGTATGTGCTGATGAAGCTTGTTCTTCTGTGTGTGTGGGTGATAAAGGAACAGTATTGGCTTGAGATAATATCTCTGTGTCTCCTGAGTGTACAGAGTGTACAGACTCAGTTATCTCAAATGGTTCAGTGCCAGCACTTTCCGGTGATGCATGTTTTGGTGATTCTGGTGGTGGTAGTACAGGGGATTGAATGTTTAGTGGAGAGAGAGGTTGAGTGTGATGTGATGATGACTGAGAAGCTGATGGTGATGTTGTTGGGCTGGAGATATCGGCTGAGTGTTTTTGGTGGATGATGAGGATATTAGTAAAGGTGATTGATGTTGATGAATTGGGGAGGTTGGTTGGGTGTTCAAGCTTGTTGGTGATTGTGATTGTTGAGGGGGTGTTTGGCTAGGTGTTTGATGTTGGAGTGGTGAGTGAGATGCTTGTGCAGAATCAGCAGATGATTCTGCTTCATCTGCCCAAGCCAACTCTTGTGGAAGGTCTGCTTGGGGATCCAATACATGTGCGAACATTGGCATATCTTGACCCTGGTACTTCCCACTAAGCTTGTTTAGCATAGATTTGCTCAAGTGTGCTTGAGCAAACACATCGCCAACTCTGTCCACCCTTGGTAGTTCTGAGTTGATCACCAGTTGCAGGAATCTCGGGAACATGTACATCTTGTCATTCTTATGCAGTTTGACTTGTTCACTCAGACAATTAAAGATGTATTTGGCGTAGTTATAAATTCTCCCCTCGAACATGCCAATGATTCCAGATGATATGTGCCGAGAGAATCTGTCGAGCCCCGACTTCCTGTTTGACATGCACTTTAGGTAGGTATGGCACAAGAATCTGTATGGTTTGCACAGCCTACCCTTTTTGATTTCCCCTTTCTCGTAATCACCATCATACCCCATCAGGTTGAATATTTTCTCAATGTATTCATTCTCGAATACATCGGGGTGACCTATCTCTCTATCACCCAGTTCCAGGCATCTTCGTATGGTGCTTTCAGTGATTCGTAGACGCTTGTTCCGAATCTCAGCCACAATCACTTCTCATTACCTTGTTCTTCAACTCGTGCTGAGTTCCAGAAGTCGATTACGTGCGTCTGATGGATCACAGGCTCAGCCGTCAAGGCGTAGAAGAGCCTTGATCGTCGGAGATATCTTATGATATCTCGACATCCTTCCGTCGTAGGATCATCAGCGTTTAAGAACGCGCACACATTATGTTCTTTAGCGAATCTATTATCCATCTGTAAAGAAAATCAAGTTAGAAAACATGCAGTTGAATCGTTTTAATGGAAATAACCGATTAATCAGTTTCGTACTGATGTTTAAGACATGATTTACCTTCGCAGTAACGGTAATTGATTACTGGATAATGTTGATAATGTGTTCTTGGAACGGATATTTTGAAATTTTGAAAAAGAGGGAAAATGGGCGATTTTCTAGGTTAAAAGTGAAAAAGTGCTCTGTAAAAATATCAGAAACCTTATTTATAGGCGAACACATTAATTTCTTTTATTAATTATGTTCTTTTATTAATTATGTTGGGCCCACTCCCGTTCATTCCTATCCGCATACCAAGTTTATTTAGAATGCACTACTTCTTCCGCAGAACATCTGCGGAACCTTGACATCTGCGGATGTCAACATCTGCGGAACCTTACATCTGCGGATGTCAACATCTACGGAACCTTACATCTGCGGATGTCAAAGTTCAATGCATTTGTTTTGCTGCTGAATCAGAAATCACATAATACTTCTACGGATGAGAGGTATTACTGAAACTTCTGCGGAACATAAAAGTTTTAAAACTTTAAATGTATGATATCTATTGAGTAGAATCAAATGTTGATGTTGGACATTGTTGACTTTATTTGCATGGCAATTAAGTACAGGAAAGCAAGTTTCTGTATCCTGCATTCAAGTTAGTGCTCAAGTTCCAATTCCTTCAAAGTAATTCAAATCAATTATCAGCTTTTATTATTTTTCATGCATTAACTACTCCCCCTAAATTTGTGATTAATGTGAGACTGTTACATTTATCATAAATTTAAGTTGTAAACAGGCATGACAGGCATATGACAGTCTAAATGAGAGAAAGTCAGTTGAGATAACAATTAAACATCTGACTTAAACAGTTACATGCATGCATATATATATAGAGGGATCATACTATAACTTGGCTTCTGCTGATGTTGATTAGTTGATTCAATACATACCTGATTGCAAGTATATAGATCCACTTAAATTCAAACATGAGTATTGTATCAACTAGGAATGCTATTTATCATGTTGTGAAGTTTGTTAATCAGTAGCAATCATGAGTCCCACATTCAATTATCATTAGAGTATGTCTTCCGTAGGTGAGGTAAATCACTACATTCCACACTTAATGACTATGTACATTAAGTTATAAGTTCTATCTTGAGACATATTACAGTCTCATGAATGCTTTGATGTTGAAGCTCTTTGACTTGATGTACAATGGATCACAAGTGATTCCTTTTTTAGAGCTAAATATGATCTTCATAGTCACCAGGTCTTTACTTTCGTAAAACAGAGGTGAACTTTAACCCAGGTCTTTGTTTACACAAAACAGAGGGAGAATGAAGATCACACTTGTTAATCACATTCCCAGGCCTTTGTTCACACAAAACAGAGGGAATATGACTTTGTAAAGATAGAAGATTATAAAGTATTTTACATAGTGTGCTTGTGTAAGTGATTTGATCACATCAGGAGAGAACATACCTTCCTGATTCTCAAATGGAATCCTCACAGACAGTTACCTGATGCTTTTAGTTTGGCATGCTCTTAGCTTTGTTTCCACTCAAGATGAACCTACTCACATATCAGTATGATATAAGTCAGATTGAGTTTTTTTTTGTTTGTTTAATAACCAAGTATAGTCTACTATCATTTCCCTAATATAATGCATGTATAGATGTTCTATCAGACACTTAAGTTATCCTTAACGATTACTCTGCACAAAGTCAGTCATATGCTTTTGTTGATTTATTCTAAGTTAATCATCCCCAAAGATTCTATCAGAAAATTAAATCTAACAGAATCAAATGCTTTAGTGAACAAATCAGCAAGCTGATTGGTTGTGTCTACTTTGACTAACTTGATTAGACCCTTTTCAGAGCAATCTCTCAGAAAATGGTATCTGATTTCAATATGTTTTGTTTTACTATGTTAAACTGGGTTAGCAGTTATAAACATAGCAGCTGAATTATCAATATGAATTGGTGTATGAAGAAAATTGTAACCATAATCAAGTAATTGGTTCTTCAACCAAAGTACTTGAGAGCAACCTGCTGAAGCAGCTATGTACTCTACTTCAGCTGTGGATACAGATACATTTGTTTGCTTCTTGCACTGCCATGAAACAAGTCTTGGTCCTAAAAATTGACATCCACCAGTTGTGGATTTTCTGTTGTTGTTGCACCCTCCATAGTCAGTATCTGAGTAGGAGTAGAGGCTAAAATCTCCATCTTTGGGATACCAAAGTCCCAATGCAGGTTTGCCTTTCAGGTATCTGAAAATCCTCTTTACAGCATTCAGATGGGACTCCTTTGGGTCTGATTGATACCTGGCACAAACACAAACAGCAAACATGATGTCAGGTCTACTGGCAGTTAAGTACATTAAAGAACCGATCATTGATCTATACAATCTTTGATCTACTGATTTTCCAGTAGGGTCAGGTACAACCTTGTCTATTGTTGATGCTGGTGTCTTGCATGAAGTGGAATCAACAATATTGTACTTCTTCAAAATTTGATGAATGTACTTTTCTTGATTGATGAAAATGCCATCTGGTTTCTGATGAACTTGTAAGCCAAGGAAGAATGTCAATTCTCCCATGGAGCTCATCTGAAATTCAGATTTCATTAAGACTTCAAAGCTTTGACACAGCTTCTTGTTGGTTGATCCAAATATTATGTCATCAACATATATTTGAACCACCAAAAGATCTTGATGTTCATGTTTGAGGAAGAGTGTCTGATCAATTGTTCCTCTCTTGTAGCCATTCTTCAGCAGGAAGGATGATAGTGTGTCATACCACTTTTGGGTGCTTGATGAAGACCATACAAAGCTTTATCAAGCTTGTATACTCTATGTGGATAATCAGGGTCTTCAAATCCAGGGGGTTGAGCCACATAGACTTCTTCATCAATTTTCCCGTAAAGGAAAGCACACTTCACATCCATTTGATAGACTGTGAACTTCTTGAAGGAGGCATAGGCTAGGAAAACCCTTATCTGGCAACTGGTGCAAAGACTTCATCATAGTCTATTCCCTCTTCCTGAGTATATCCTTGAGCAATAAGCCTAGCCTTGTTTCTCACTATGATACCTCTGTCATCCAGCTTGTTTTTGAATAGCCACCTTGTTCCAATTGGATGTTGACCCGTAGGCAAGTCTACAAGAGTCCACACTTTTTGTTTTCTGAATTGTTGTAGCTCTTCTTGCATAGCCTCAATCCAGCTGTTGTCTTTTAGTGCAACTGTAATGTTTGCAGGAACTGTTTGGGACAAGAAGCAGGTGAACAACAAATGTTTGCCACACCTCCTTTGTTCCTTGTAGTTCTTGTATTCAGATCTCCAATGATATTGTCTGTTGGATGAGCCTTGTGGATTCTGCTTGTTGAGACAGCATCAACTTGAACTATGGATTCCAAGTTTGAGAAACCCATTGAAGCAGATGGTGTCAGCTGAGAAGTTGAGTCGATGAAATAATCAAAAGGCTCATTGTCATTTGGATCAGCTTGTGTGTGAGTTGCTGCTTGTCTTCTTCCGCAGGAAGTTCTACGGAAGCAGCATTTTGTTCGTCCGCAGGAGGTTCTACGGAAGCATCATTTTGTTCTTCTGCAGGAGTAACTGCAGCATCTACGGACGCATTTTGTACTTCCGTAGAAGATGCATCACCATCCACGGATGAACATTGTTGTGTTGCAGGCATGGTTTGTTGATTTAACACCTCCTCTTTATCCCTTAGTTCAGCAGCTGAGGCAGGACTTACATCTGCGGATACTGATGCATCTGCGGATGTATTTACTGATGTAACTTCATGCTGCTGACTTGATTTTGCTGAGGTGCAGTTGAAAGTTGTGCACGTGGTGGGTCAGCTGTCAGGGGCACTTCATTCAAGCTTGGAGGTACAAATGGATAGCATGTATCCGCAGCACCTGCATTGATCAGATAACCAGTGTTAAATGATTCTGTTAATGCATCTATATCAAATAACCAAGATGATCCTTTTACATTAGTAGTAAACATGGATTCATCAAAAGAAACATTGGGAGTCTCTTCAACTATGTTATGTTCTGGAATATAGACCCTATATGATTTAGAAGTGGATGAATATCCAACAAAGAAACCATCATAGGCTTTTTCAGAAAATTTTCCCAATTGTTCTTTAGTATTCAAAACAGACACATGACACCCAAAAGCTCTAAGATATCCTATAAAAGGTTTCCTTTTAAATAAGAGTTCATAAGGTGTTTTATTATGTTCTTTGACTATCAAAGTTCTATTTTGAACATTGCAAGCTGTATTCACAGCTTCTGCCCAGAAAGTAATGGGCAACTGAGAATCAGCTAGCATTGTTTGGCTGCTTCTATGAGTGTTCTATTTCTCCTTTCAGCCACTCCATTTTGTTGTGGAGTTCTTGGTGCACTGAATTGTCTTGCTATCCCTTTATTCCTGCAAAAAGAATCCAGATCAGCATTAACAAACTCAGTTCCATTATCACTCCTAAAAATTTTAACTTTTAAATCAAGTTGATTCTCAATCTTGATCACAAAGTCTATTAATGTTTCAGATGTTTCACTCTTATGTTTTAAAAAGAAGACCCATGTGAATCTAGTAAAATCATCTACTATCACCAAACAATATTGCCTTTTGCCAATGCTCAGCACATTGGTTGGACCAAAGAGGTCCATGTGAAGCAATTTGAGTGGTGTAGTGTTAGTGTTAATTGTTTTTGATTTATGAGACACTCTATGTTGTTTTCCTTTATAACATGAAGAACAATGATTAGAACAGTGAAATTCTTTCTTTGGTAATCCAATGACTAAGTCATTTTTCACCAATTTATTCATGTTCTTCATGTTGGAATGGACAAGCCTTCTATGCCACAGTTGAGATTCATCTTCTGAAGATTTAGACAGCAGGCATGTCTCATGATTAGTGAGTGTTGTGTTGTTCATATCCAAGATATATGTGTTGCTTTTCTTGATGCTTTGAGAAGAATCCAGTCTGCTGGAACTGTAAAACCTGGCTTAAGAATGTAACAGTTAGTGTTATCAAATAGTGTTAAGTAATTTTGATCATAAATTTGGGAAACACTAAGTAAATTATACTGCAAATTTTCACAGTAATTTAATTTTTCAAATGTTAGCACACCATTAGTTACCATTCCTTCACCAACAATTTTACCTCCCTTCTTATCCCCACCAAATGCCACATAAGAGGCATGTTTATGTTTGAAGTCATGGAGAAGTGCACAGTTCCCTGTCATATGTCTGGAACAACCACTGTCAACATACCACTTGTTGTCAGCTCTCCATGATTGTTCCTGCACACAAAAAAGAAATTAGTTAGAATTGACAATCCAAGGCTTAATTGTCTTGGATTTGCCAGATGTGTCAACAATAGTTACTCCTTCATGAATTAATCTTGAAGTTTCAGTATTAGTTGTTTCTTTTTGATTTGATGGTGGTGAGGATGATTCTGTTGAAGATGAGTCAGGTTTCTGGATGCCTTCATGCTTGTTTGAGTCTTTCTTCAAAGTGACTTGTTTTGGTTGGTATTTTAACTTTGGAGAGGATCCTGTAGTTTTGAAAGTTTCTTCATCTTTCAGCTTTGATTGAGACACAGGAGTTCCTTTTGCAAAGTTGTCAAAGAAACCATCAACTACTTCAGTCTGTTTATCAGACAAATCCACCTTTTTGTGAGGTGTCTTAGCCTGTGTTGGTGTTTTCTTCTTCGAAGTCTTGTTCTCAACAGATGATCCTTTCTTTGGCTTTTGTTGATCTTTTTGAATCTTTGTCTCTTTGTTACTTACTGATGATTGAGAATCTGATTCGGATGATGTATCTTGTGACTTCTTTTTGCTCTTTTTCTTGTTCTTCTTATTAAAATAACATTCCTGAGTTGAATGATTATTTTTATCACATATGGCACAGTGTTTGTTGAAGTAACAATCAGCAGTCATGTGATTGTTCATATTGCAAATGGAACAATAGCTGCTGAAATAGCATTCATCAGTATTGTGATTCTTCATATCACACCATTTACAATATTTTTCTGAACTTTCTTCAGATTCATCCTTATTTTTACTGTTCTTTTTCTCACTTGCTGAAGCATCAGTTGATTTCTTCTTGTTTTTGTTTGGAGCATCATCAGCTGTTGCTTGTTTGCCTTTGGCTGCCATTTGTTGCTTGATATTCACCTTTTTCTGTGGATGTTTGTTGGTCTCTCTTTTTACCTCGTCCGCAGAATCAGTTTCTCTCTTTCGTTGCTTTTCTGCGGATTCAGTAATTTTTTCCTTCCGCAGAAGATCTACGGACTTGGTAACTTTTGCTTTCCGCAGATGTTCTACGGATTCTTCAGATTTCTTTTCCGCTGATCTTCAACACTTGAATTTTTCTTTTGCTTTGTTGAAGTTTGTTGTTTCTTACCTTTCTCTGAAGACAAAGGTATCTCAGCACTTGATCCGCAGCTATCAACTTTGTGAAGGTTCATTCTTGATGTCCTTCATTCAATTCAGCAATCCTCTTGCAGATAGTCTTCAGCATGTTCCGTTGCTTTGGAGGATACTGCAGCTTTGATTCTTCAAGTACCCGCGGAAGACCAGTTTCAACTTGAACATTCTTACCAATGTTCAGTTGATCAGTATCATGTTCATCAGAATCATCCAAGTCATCATACTTATCAAAATCTGATTCATTATGTTTAAGTGATTCAGATTCAGTTTCACTTATCTCAGATTCATGACTGTTTTTTATGTCAATTTTGGTGCTTTGCACAAAATGTTTTGACAAATTGTTAGTCATTGTTTCAGGTAAAGGTGTGTAGTTATCATTAATAGGTGGTGCAACAGCATTATAACCCAACCCGGACCTGCTCTTTGATTCAATATGAGAGTTTAACAACTTCTCATATTGTTGAGATGATAATTGAAACTTCTGAAGTTTCACTTCAGTTGATGCATGATCAGCCATGGATTTTGTTAAGGAAGTGGTCAGATGCTCAACTTGGGCTTTTAGGCTGTAATTTTCAAAAACATATTTTTCTAAATCTTTTTGTAAAGAACTTATTTTGATTTGATATAATTTTTGTTCTCTTAAGTGTGATTCATTTAAAATCATAGTTTCCTTTACTTTATCAGCCAATTGTTGTGCATGGACTCTATATCGTTCAACTTCCTCAACACATGGTGATGAACATAACCTGTCTTTTACCTCTCTGGCCATAGGAGGAACTTTGTTTTCCATATGTGCCATTAATGCTTGATTCTCCTCTATCTCTTCCTTTTCATACAAACTCCAATCACAAGTTCCATCTTGAAGGATGATCAGCCCTGTCTCCTTAGAATTGCTTGGTCCTGCTGATGTATTTGTGGCTGGTGGGGATGTTAGCTGAGGTTGTCTATGCAGAGATCTTTGAGAGGTTGATTGCTGATTCTGATACTGTTATTGATGCTGATTTTGTTGCTGCTGCTGCTGATACTGCGAAGATGATTGTTGATTGCATTCTCTAGAGAAGTGACCATAGAGATTGCACTTGAAGCATCTGACTTTTGATTTATCAACACCAATCTTTGATGTTTTGCTTGCTGCTGCCAGATTTTTATTTCTCCGCAGATATTGCTTAGCTCTGTAAGCAATCATTGCCATCTGCCATTGTAGATCCATCTCTTCTACTACATCAGGAGGGAGTTCCTCCAAACCTTGCTGACAGATGTTTGCTGATGTAAGTGAACTTCCAAGATATGCTTGAAAGCTTGAACTAAAAGCTGCAAAGGCTGCTTTTTGTTCTTCAGAATCCAATATGACAGTTATTGGTTCTGATTGTTTGTTATTTTGAGAAGAGTTTGCAGTTGCTGATGTTTCTCTTTTCTCTTCAGATCTTCCCTTTTCCTTTTGATTTTTACTTTGAGATGATTTCTTAGTGGGTTTGGATGCATAGAAACTTACTTCCTCTTCATCATCACTCAAAGTACAAGAGTTATCACTTTCATTGTTTGAGATAAATGCACTTCCAGCATTTTTGGTTTCCTTGAAGTGATAAGGTGAGACATGAGTTCTCACACTCTTGTTTCTTGATTGTTCATCCAGTTCAAGAGCTTCTACCTTAGCAACCAATGTATCCAGTCCTGTTGTCTTGAGATCTATGGTGTTCTTGAACATGGAGACTGTTTGCTTCCAACTTTCAGGCAAAGTGTGGAGCATCTTCTTGTTTAATTCCTCAGTGGTATATTTTAACTCCAAGATGTTTATCTCAGTAACAAGTTGCATAAATCTATGGAGTTGCTGAGGAATTGATTCACCCTCAATATGATGAAAAGTTTCATATTGTGATCTAAGGGTGTCTTTCCTTATGCTTCGGATCTCATCACTCCCTTCACAGAGAGTGTGGAGTATCTTCCACAGGGAATTTGCTGTCTTGTAGTGTTCACACCTGATCCAGATTTCTTCTGGTAAAGCCATACTAAGCAAGCTGTATGCTTTAATATCGACTTTGACCTTCTTGACATCATCAGGTGGCAGGTCTTTAGTGCTGATTGGCTGGTTCTTGTCATTATAATCCGGCCCAAGAGTGGGTGGAATATAAGGACCTTGAGTGATGGACTCCCACAAGTCAGAATCTGTGTAGTTCACATGATTCCTGAACTTGATCTTCCAGGATTTAAAATCAGCTTTGGTTTCCAACTTTGGCGGTTGATAAGATCCTCCACCAAAAGTACTCATGTTTAATGCAAAAGAATTAATCAAAACTTAAATACTAAATTGATAAATCTATCAAAGACGCAGATCTAGTATTCAATTGATTTGAATATAGATCTAAATCAAACAAGCAATGAGACAGTGCTTGCTGAACGACAAGTCGTTGATTTAATTGTTTAAAATCAATTAAACAATTTTAATACTGATAGATCAATTGATCTAAATCAATGAGCACCAACGCTCTGATACCACCTGTGAATCCAAGGATCGCAATTCAGGAATTATCAGTATTAAAATAAATCAATTTAATGATCGCAGAATTATCACTAATTGACGTTTAATGATTAACGATGAACACAACCACAGAAACACAATAAATGCGAAATCAATAATAATTCAAATGTATTTCATTAACTATAAGGTAATGATTACAAAAGAATAATAACTTATAACTATGAACAATGAATTCTGTGAATCGAATAATGTTTGATGTTGATGTGACGGCAGCTAGGGTTGCACAATGAACTCTTGACAGCCGTAATAATGATTGATTGTGTTCTCCGAGATGTGAAACCTAGGACTCATATTTATACACGGTTTGAGTCGGTTAAGGAAACACCGGATCTCTCGGGATTTGTTATTGATTGTGTTGACTTGTTTGACTTCTTGGGATTAGCAATCGCACAAGTATAATGTTCTTCCGCAGGTGTCTTGTCGTCCGCAGAACTTTTGTTCTTCCGTAGATGATTGGTCTTCCGTAGCAGAGTTGTTCTTCCGTAGGAAATCCTTCTTCCGTAGGAGTCTTCAATTCACGGTACTTGATCATCCGCAGGAACATGTACTTGGTCATTTTGTCTTGTAAGAAACATATCTACGGATTAACAAAATTGTTCATCCGTAGATGTTTCTTACACGGTCAATTCCAGGAATCCGTCCAAGTATATTGTTTTTCCCTGTCAAGTCACAAATCAACACACATATATATGAGGTTATCCTATAGATTCAAAGCACACATATATATATATATATATATATTTTGACTGTTACAAATATTAATTACAAGACTTTATTTTCAAGTACTAAGCCTATACAAAAATGATCTAGCCCTATACAATCTAGATCTAACAGTATTTGTATATACTCACATAATTAATTTGTATTCATTTAAAGTTGTAAGATCCGCATAAAATTTTATATTTCAGTGTTGCTAAATAATTCTATACTAATACCAGACAATGAAATCCTCTAAGATATTAAAACATATACATATACATAAGTGTAAAATCTTAGATGCATGACAAATGTCGGGGCGCATCAGCACTGCTAGGGACGTCCGAGACTTGGGCGCACGAGCACTGTTCAGGCGCATGAGCACTGTTCAGGCGCATGAGCACTGTTCAGGAGCATGATTTAAACAAATGCCTACACTTAAATATTTAGCATGAGTCCTTAGCTCACCTTGGGATCGAGGAGGGGTTGTTACACCTAGATATATAACAACATAGTGGGAGGCTTTAATCGGATTACTTGCTCCACTTTTGTTGTCTTGCGTTATTCAATCCAACAATTTAAGGATACCGTAGTGATTTTGTGCAACGCCTCGATATATGACGTTGCAACTAACACCCAACAAGCTGTTGAAAATCAATAATAAGTTAGGATCATTACAAATAATATAAAGTACATATTCTTATACAACACTATGAAAGCATATTCCTATAAACAAAAAATCACACACATAATGTGTTAAAGTATAACCTAAATATTATTTTGAGTCAAGTACGTACATATTAGTAAGTATGTTTCATTCTAGTATCTATATATAACTAGTTTTAGTAAACCCGTCTAATACACGGGTTGAAAATATGAAAACAATATAATTCATAAATGTATAAATATTTCGTTTGATTAAATTACGTATTACTATAACAATGAAAAATAAAAAGTTACATTTATAAGTTTAAATATTGAAATACTTTCTTGAATAATATAATATATAATTGACTCATAAAAATTTAAAACCAGTTGTGTTAAAATCACACTAATCTAAAATAAATAAATACATCAATAAATATTTTTTTCTTTTTAGTTTTTTTTTTAAATTAAATCTTATTTAGTATAAAAATATGTATAGTTCAAACAATATGATTACATAATTAAGTTGATAATATAAAAAATTAAATTTAAAACAAAATGAATTATTACTATTAATTTGAGTTTCTTAAAATTAAAAAACTTGACTAAAATAATATATTAGTTTAGGCGAGAAATTTTTTTTGAAGAGTAACATGAGAGTGCCACGTGACATCCTAGTTACTCTTTTATTATATAGTATAGATACTAAAAGAGTAACTTAGGGGGACACTTATCACATTCCTAGGCCCCCTATTTTTATTTTTCCGCCTCTCGCTCCTCTTAAATAGTTACTCAAATTAAAGATTAGAGTAAATTACCATTTGCATCCTTGTGGTTTGGTGATTTTGACCATTTGCATCCCTACAGTTTAAAAATCCGCATATACACCCTAACGTTTCATTTTTGTTCCCATTTGCATCCAAATTACTAACGACGTTAAATAACTCAGTTAAGTTTTTATAAAATGACGAAATTACCCTTTCTCTCTTTCTCCCTCTATCTCTTAACCCTTGACCCACAACCCCACCCCCACCCACTCCCACTCTTTCTTTCTCTGTCTCTAACCATATACAAGAAAGAAGAAGCCACCACCATATACAAGAAACAAGAAAGAAGCCACCACCACCATTTTGTTCTCTGTCTCTTAACCCGATTTGCGGTGTGGGTTATGATGGGGCAGGGGTGGAGGTATTGTGGGTTGTGGTGGGGGCGGCGATGGAGGCGGTGTGGGTTATGGCTTCGTCGGAGTCAGCCTACCCACCGTTTTTCAAACCGAACCGATTTGCTGCACATACGAATCGACCCATTTTGGGACTCCGGATCTTGGGATCTCAAAGTACCGATCAGGGGAAGACGACGACGAAGAAGATGAGTTTGAGTTCCACTTCCGGCGGTCCACGGCGGCGTCGCTCCAAAACTCCACCCATCTCGGCGTTCTTCCGCCGGCCACCACGTCAAGGCTCCAGCGAGAGATCCCCGACGACATTACGCTGGATTTTTGACTAATTGAACGCTGTTTCATTACGTTTTGGGGATCGGACTTTGCGAACAACGTTGATTTCTCTCTGTCGAAGAAATCCGATAGATCAAACCCACAGCAAAAGATCTGATTCTCGTCGACGTAGAATATTGGGTTTCCGGATAGAATGGCTTTGAGGTCCGGTGGGAATGCGAAGCCGGATTCAGCTTCGGCTCGGGCAAATTCTTTCTCAGATAGCCCCTGTTGTACCCGTACGCCGGAGGTTTTGAGGTGGGTCGAGACTTTATCGGCGAGGGTGGTGAAGGAGATGAGGCTGTTGCGAGCTGGAAGTGGGGTCGACGGTGATGAGGCGGTGACTGAGAAATTGGGTGTTCTTTTGTTGGGGTTGCATGATCAAAATTAGGGCTTGAAATGTGTGTGGGTGGGTCGGTGATCTTTTAGGGGTTTTAATCTACGGTGGTGGTGAGGGGAGGTGTGATGGTGATGCGTGGTGGTGTTGATAGTGGTGGTGATGGAGGTGATGAGAGATAGAGAGAGAATGTGTGTCAGTGTGTTCATGTTTGAGAAAGAAAGAGAGAGAGAAAGAGAGTTTGTGGTGGTCAAAGGAGAAGAAAGAGAGCAAGGGTAATTTCGTCATTTTATAAAAACTTAACTGAATTATTTAACATCGTTAGTAATTTGGATGCAAATGGGAACAAAAAAGAAACGTTAGGGTGTATATGAGGATTTTTAAACTGTAGGGATGCAAATGTTCAAAATCACCAAACCACAAGGATGCAAATGGTAATTTACTCTAAAGATTAAATAATTTTAAAAATTTTTAAGATTAAACTTTTTTCTTAATAAATTAAGAAAAGATTTCTTTTATTAATGTTATTTCTAGAAAATAATTTTTTATTAAATAAGAGCTTTAAACATTTTTAAAAATATAAAATATCTTAAACTTGATGTTTTTAAAAAGTAAACTTCTTTATAAACTAAGAATAATTAAAATTAGGAGTTATAATAAGAACTTTTAAAAATGATATTTTTAATATGGTTTGTTTGAAAAAAATAGTTAAATTTTTTTAGAAATAAAAATTAAAATTATTACTTATAATTATTATTCATGTAATTTTAGTCATATCTTATTTAAAATATCATTATACTTCATAAACTTTCATCATAATTAATATTTTATTTTTTAACTCGTGTAATACACGGGTTTACTAAAGTTATTATTATATAAATAACAATCAATAACTAATCAATTTTATTTTTTCAACCCGTATAATATATTTAGTTTTATTTATATTTTTGTGTTATTTTAATAAAACTCTCCACCCCCGTGTATTATGTATAAGGGTTAAATTAATTTCAGGTGGAAACCTAATAGAATAATTGTTTGGTTTAATCAATTGCATGTCTGTTGATTATAGTGTTATAAAACCTACCATTTTTATGTATAGATAATTATGAGCAAATTAAAAAAGTTCACCATAATGTTCTACAAATTTATCGATTCAATCATCTTGTTCGTCGAATTTATCAACATGATGTTTGGTAAGTAATAGAAATGAAAGGAATATGGTATCCCTCTCACTAAGAGCATTCACAACCCATGCCTTATATTTATGTGAGTGTGTTTGGTATATTATATGGAATGATTTGAGTGGTTGTGAGTGAAGGAGAGAGAAAATGTTATTGTGGATTGGTATATTTGAAGAATCACTGTACAATCCTTATAAATTTTTTAATATTTTTTAAAGTGGTTGTGAGTGAATGAGAGAGAAAGAAGTAATGATAAGGGTATAAAAAGTATTATTTAATTGAAAGGAGAGAGAAGAAGTAGTGATTTTTAGTGTAATTATATAGATAAAGATAAGGAA